>JAUUDW010000001.1:47304-61525 GCA_032361385.1 Panulirus guttatus
CCTTGAGTTCCCGATGGCCACACAATAATCATGTGACGCAGCAGCTTGCCGAGTATTCCGTGGTCTAACTAGTGGTGTGGGCACACAAGCAGCCAGCTCTTGGAAGCAAAAAACAAAGTAATACCTATAGAAGAGAGAAAGTGAATGAACACTGCAGTGTAGGGCAAGGGGATCAAGTTTGGAAAATAGCCTGGAGCGGTTTATAAGTCTGATTGCTTTCAACTCAACTCTGTCAAGTAAGGTTACAGAGCTAGAACCACCCCAACTTTGAAAGCAGTACTCCATATAAGGATAAATCAGGCTATTTCAAAATAGACATGACATTTGCTATCTTCAACTTACATGATAATATACCCTCTTACAGCAATTGTTAACACTTCAATCATGTTTCTTTTCTTTATGTATGTATTCACTGGGGTGTCGAAAGATCCATCGTGTGGGAAAACAACATGCCAATTTTTGGAACTCTGGGACATGAATTTTACTTATCTGTTTACTCCGTGAACTTTCTTAATACTTATTGTACAGACCTGAATATAATAGCAAATGACATAAATTTGGCAAAAATATGAAGTTTTACGCACCAAAAGCCTGTGGCAAAAGTCTTCTCTCATGTGCTTGAGGGACCCTATAACAATCTGGAGGAGCTTCACCTGGAGAACATTTTGCAAAAAGTGTGAAGCAACTGGCTACGAGAAGCTCTCTTAGAGTTCTCTCCTGCATTACACGCATATTGTTAAATACTGACTCTACACTTCATATTCTTTCCTGTCTTCTCTATACCTGTCTTAAAGACTGCAGCACAGCTCTAACCACTTGCTTAAAATTTTTGCATATCTATTTGGCTTCCTGCAATTACATGAATCTAAAGCTACTTTCTTGAAGTTTTAAATAAGGAACTGAAAAAATTGAAGGAAGCCTCAGCAAGCATACATGAGACACATTAGAATGAGAAATTCTTTCCCATCTCTTATTCTTTCTAAACAAGCAGTAAACTTCATAAGGGTGACTCCATAGAATATGTTATACATACAGAGATTACAATTCTTAATGGCAACTCAATAAAGTATGTCCATCATATACAGACAGTACTCCTTTTAAAGGTAACTCCACAAAATAACATAACTCTGACTTTAAATTGAAATAACATAATCCTTTCTTTACTCATGCATACTCTTTATAAATCTATCTATGCAACTTGCTGCTATCCAGTAAAGTGGCTTGAACAGTCTCTCTGCATCAAATTTTTTGCTTAAAATTCTCTCCTTGAAATTTAGTCCTCTCAGTCATATACTCCCTCAATCCATCGTTCAGTTCATTCTCAGCCTCCCATTGCTCTCATACTCTTCATATTCCCTCTTTGTTATCCTTCCTAAGTCCATTCTTCATATGGCTAAACCTTCTAAACATTCTTTATCTTTTAAATTCTACAACCACTCTTTTCTGTATTTTGTACCATACGTTTAAATCCTTATTTCTTATTTTATCTACTCTACTTGTTCAATATCCCAATCTCAGAAAATCCAACTCAGCTTCTATGCAACTGTCATCTTGTTACTGTAACTAATGTTGCTCTACGTAATTATGAAAGGTAAAGTTATACCTTATACAACAAGATCCACCCTACCTGCAAGCTTTTGTTTACCATCATTATTCTTCTTCATCCTCAATGTTGCTATGAACAAATGCTGAATAAATGCCAGTCAGTGTCTCCTTTAAACATCATGTGAAGAATACAGGTGAATAGCAATGTATCCATCTTCATAACAAAACTAGACTTAATTCATCAAGACTGCATGAGTTGGCTGTTGCACTTTTGTGGTGAACTGCACGCCATTCGGATGCACTGGAATTTAAACTAAAAACCAATCATATACATATTCACAAGATTAAAAGCAGAAGAAACATATCTATCTGTCTATCTAACTACCTATCATATAACTTTTTTCATACTATCTATATAACAATCTATATCTATGATACCCATTCCCTCCAGGAACTTCCATCAACGGGGTGGCCACTGCAGAAGAGTCTCCACTTTTCCTTGTCCTTACGTGCTTACCTCGAATACACCATTCTGTGTATTTTTCCCCAACTTCTCTCCCTCTTATACTCTTCCACTCTATTTCCCCATGTCACAGGTATTCTTCCTCTCACATCAACCCCTTCTGTTGCAATATTAGACACTTTCCTTGTAAACTTCTTGTCTTGCATTTTTTCCACATGCCTCAACCACCTCAAAGTATTTTGTTTCACCCACTCTATGACTCATTCCTTTTGCATTCCCTGCCAGAGGAAATCTCTCATACACTCCCCTCATTATTTTCTTCATTCCATCTAGTCATACCTTCCTCTCTTCCTATTCGCACACATGCCTTACACTGTGTTGAGCATCATGATGTTGGATTGCACTGGGAAGATTAAAAACCTAAAAAACCTATTATCACTTGCTAATAACTGTTCTAAATTAAATTTGGTTTTGATAGATGACACAAAAAAAGATTTATATTGATCATATATACAGTAAAATAAGCACTGCATCCTAGGTGAATATCAGTAACATATTTAAAAATAGGTCAGAGAACATCAGCATACCAAGTGCCATTTATTTTTTATTTTAGTCCACCTGACAAATATGATCCATAGAATTTTGTAATGTACTGTACTGATATACAGGGCAAAGCTTTTCACATGACTGAAACCATAAGTACCAATGTGATACTATTCACCCAAAATAGGCTGCAGCATGACCATAGCTTTTGAGTAATGAGCCACAATGGGAAAAGTTTCCAGGAAAATACATTTCTTAATTGTTTAAGTAACATGATCAATGTAAAAATTTTCATTTTCTTAGAAAATGTGTCTACTACAAGTTAATCAAATTTTAATGAATCAATTAAGTTATTTACAAACGAAACCTTGGTCTTTTCCAATGGTACACCATTCTTTCAAAACTGCAGTCTCACATATTTCAAATTGTCAATTCCTGTATTCTAATGATACCTAATATTGTCTTTATCCATAAGTTTGTCTCAAAATCACTTGTATATTTCACTCATCATTCACATTTGCATCAAAGTCTAAAGAATTTCATCTCTTATTGATTTCTTTCTCAAATATTTATAAAAAATTTCATGAATCATTCTTCCATTTGTTTTATGAATTACTAAGTTAGGGTCAAGATATAATCTGACTTATCATCTTGAAATCAGATGTACACTAAAACTCTTCAAATTCCAAATACTCTAATAAGTACTAAGATGCAAAAGATACCATTCAAGTTCCATTAAAATGTTCAAATGCAAATAATGTATAATGATGCTTGTTTGTGGCAGACCTTAAAAAACAATTTCTAAAATATTTAGCTTACCAACATAGTCTTGAACATGTAAGGTCATCTACAAAATTCTAAACTGTAATGCTGTACCATACTCAAAGATATAAATTCTCACTTTCAATTTAGCACTTCATGAATCTGTAAGTGAGGTATCTGAACACCCAAGTTATTGGTTATCCATTCTGACATATGAATGAGAATATCCAATAATATTAAACAAACCAGAGTAAGATCACACAATATCTACATTCAGACTATTTACAGTCATCCACATTATACTTTAATAATTAACACATTAAATTCATCAAGAGCTAAATCAAGGATAAGAAAGTTATATCAGTTAAGACAGTGACTACATCCACATAAAAAGGAAAATGACAATCAAGATAAGGAAAAGACACAAACAATCACAATTGGATATCACAAATAACAGTTTACATTCTTAAATATGAAGGCTCATGATACTTAGACCATTAATATTAATAGAAAGCACAACAAAGTCCTTTTTTCTTAAACATGAATTATTGTTCAATCAATGCTGCAGCCATCATTCCCAGTGCAGTAGTGGAATGTTGCTAACTGTGGTAATTGCTATTGGTTTGGCACAATAACAAGGCCCTAACAGAGCTTGAAGTGTTGAACATTGAGCAGAGGTAAATACTTCAATTGGTACTAAGATTCAAGTCATCCATGTTAAACCCAGAAGTTGCTCTGAAGCTTATGAATTTGGCCATATAAAATTGGTGCTAAGCATTACATGTTCACTTTTGAACATGGCAAGCATGATGAGGCAGAATTTAATGCATTGAAGAATGCCCAAAAATTTGCAACAAAGGAATCTGTACAAGAGCTACCTAGGACAGGACTCGCCTACAGTAATTTATTCTTATCAGTACACAGAAGGAACAGGACAATATCTTTTTACAGATGGAATCTAGAAATGCTGGGAATATAAACCTGAGGCACACCACTTGGTCTTGGCCACTAACAAAATTTAATTGTCACTAGTCCGTCCACCTCATTGTGCAGATTAACAATGTTTCTTGTGCAAGCTCTGTTAACCATAATTTATGGACAAAATTATTCTCAAAATCTATTGGTTAACTGTCTGAGTAACTTGGCACATTAAACCGGATAAGCTTCAAAAGATTTTTTGAAAAAATTGTTTAAAGCATTATATGTTATGAATGTGTTGTGAGGGGGAAAGAACATTCTTCAGATTCTTTTAGAAAAAGAAGGCCATGTCTACATTTTTGAGGTGTGCCAGGGCTGAGGGAAGCATGAACTGGACACCTACATAACCAAATGAATATACTGGGTCTAATGACCCAGGCACCCAAGTGGCCACACACATCGACTTAATCAAGGATGCAGGATGAGTGTTTCTGGCTACTCAGGCCCACTTACAGTCATCTATTTAAACGAGAGAAGAAATAGGTACTTGTACGAAACCACACAATGTTGTGATACCAGTACTCAATATGGTATGCTACAAGTTAAGAGGCACAGGGTCACCAAGAGCAAGCATATAAAGCTCTGGGACAGCACTGGCCACCTTTAACTACATGTACTTTGATGATTAAGAATCTGTTTTACACAGAATTAAGGGCATCATCAGACTGGATTGTTCATGAGCTTGTATTACAGATTTGGGTGTACGCTACCTTGATCTAGGGATTAATACAGAGCAAGCATTGGAGACCATCATCTATGGGTATTATGAGCTAAATTTGCCAGTTAGACTGAATTATGAATGACCTACACCAACTAGCTGCAGAAATAACAGGACTTTCTACTCCAAGAACTGTAAATCTGGGACTTCATGGTGTATGATATCCAAATATACTACATTTTGTTTTCTAATCATTTGACAAGATTAATATATAACCTAATGGTCACAGCCATTAACTGGCAAAAGCTTTAAACACCCTGATTAGGAATCACATATACTGGCTTTGGACACCATGTGCCATGGTCACAACTATTTATATTGGACACTTGGGGTGGGGCCTAAGACAAAACTACACAATCATCAAGGATTGCAAGCACAGGCTTTAGACACCAAGACTATGTCACAAGAATAGATATTGGAGATCTATAACCAAGATTATAAAACTTGGTTTTGGACTCTTTTTTTTTTTCTTTTTCTTTTTTTAATCAGGTCATGAGCACTGGCTTTTGACCCCTTCAACCCAAGTTACAAGCAATGGCAGTCAACTCCTCTAGACAGGGTTCTGATCACTTAGTTATAACACTATGAGCCTGGGTTACACAACAGTTGGCATGGGTCACCACATACCAAGATTGGGCAGTGACTTGCATGCCATGAGCGAGGGTCACAGCTCCTAGCTGGGGGTCTCTGAGAGCCAAGGACACAGCCATGGGCTGGGGGGTCATCATGGAATGGTTGCACTGTGTGCCTGCCTTCAGTGGGGCTAAACTTAACTGGCTGCTCCAAACATAGCTAATAATCACAGCACAGATGACTGAGTCTGCACTCAATCACATTCAACTAGTTATAAAATATGTACAGAGCTATTAATTCAACCAGAATTAACTTTCATAACTTAAACTGTCCACATCTACAAGGCAAGCACACAGCAAAATTTATGGAAGGGGTCGATTTGTTCCCAAAACTTATAATACATTTATTACAGACTGATAGACCTGACCTAATTTCAGGATTTAGCTGATGAGTAGAATATATCTTGGAGAAAACTCAAACAAGTTGAAATAGTCAATACAGCACCATTTTAGAAGAAGGAAATATTTACAGATACATCTCATATATACCACTTGACACTGAAAATTTTCAAGAGATTTTATGACATATTCATTAAAGTTTTTAAAACTTCTAATAATGATTGTGAGCATGATCTACATGACAGGTAGTCAAAATGGAATAACAGGGAATTGCGTGGAGTTGGCTGAACACAACCTAAATATGAACTAAATATTCAATGGTCCTTTGTTAGAGTACTGTAAGGCACTCATTTGTCATCACAGACATTAACACATGTGTCAGTAGCCAAACTAGGGTACTGCCAGTCACTCAAGATGCAGTAGCACTTCAACTATCAAATACTGTAATCAGTCAAGGTTGAAATCTACTGCAGTCAGTGGTCCCTTGACTTAAGTCTTGTCAGTCAATGGTCCCATGGTCGGACCTACATTGACCAGACAGTAATGCGGTGACTGGCTACATGACCGGTACACTACACTCTCATGCAGTAAAATCAATGCGGTCCCATGATAGCCCTGACGTTACATCGTGGGCCTTGAGGTCCATTTCCTCTAAGTTAAAGAGGTCCAATTGGTCCTGATTATTAGAGAGCAGAGGATCACTTTGGTGCACACTTATACCACTCCTACCACTACTACTGCTTGTACTGCTGGTACTGCAGCTACTATGGTTACCTCCTCTATCACTGCAGCTACTACTACAACCACTGTTATAACTACTGCCCATACCACTATCACTGTTGTTACAAGATGCTGACATCAGTTGAGATGGTGGCCATGGTGTGGTAAAGTTTGTAGATGAAGAAAGAGCTGGGCCATGAGTAGGAGGGACCAAGGAGTCAAGCCATGATGCAACATCAACATCGTCGTTCACTTCCATCTTAACATCTATTGGTGGGCCTACACTCACAAATTGTTCTTCTGGTCTGTGTGAAATGAGGAGATCAGGAGCCATACTACTATGTTCCAGTGTGTGCTCTAAGGCACCAAGCTCCATGCCCTCCAACACAGGCAATTCCAAGTCCAGTGGAAGATCTAGACTAGGTTGGTTTGACCCCTCCATCACCAAGTCAGCAAACAGTGAATGTGAATTCAAGCCACTGGTGACGATTGGGGAAGGGCAGGAGTTGGCAACACTGACGGCAGCTGATCCTACAGAAGTTGCAGACGAGGCAGACGTGGTGCGCTGACTAGAATGGTGCGGTGGAGGTGGGGGTGGCGGTGGTGGCGGTGGGACCACAGCCTCACCTATGGTTGAAACAGAAGTTGTAGTGTATACTCCAGGTATAGAAGAGGTTGAAATTGTAAAAGTGACTGGTAATGCACTTGAAGTGGTGCCAAAAATAGTTGGTGTTGCAGCTGATGTGGTAGTATACACAGATGATGTAACTGGTGTAGTAGTGAAAACTGGTCCACTTCGGCTACATCTTATTTGGGTTGGAGTGTGAGGATCCTGGGCAGCACTAGGTGGCAGTTCTGAAATAAATATTAAAAATTAAGCTCAAGAGGAAAATGCTCAATTATTTCATTAGAAGCAAAACTATATATTCTGATCATAAAAGTTTATTACTTTCAAATTTTATTTCACAAATGCTAAAGAATTTTTCTGTTCATCTTACCTCCATTTTTAATTAATATTTCCAAAACATCATCCACAGCTTGACTTTTAACAGATAACTTTCTATTTGATGCTTGTGGAGATAATTTAGTTGAGATCTGAAAAATACAACATTTAGGCCATCAACAGCAACAGCTCATTACAGATTAATATCACTGTAATGAAATCTATCATCTCAAGCTGGAGAAATATATAAAATCCTTTCTTATAACTTTATGGTGTTTCCATTCATCAAAATAAAATCTTTATTGTCACCAGTCATCCTACGGTGACAAAAGTCACAGTATCTCTGCCTCGTGATGCAGACAGCTGGGCTTGATTCAATATTGATCCACCACCAAGTCACCTAGAGATGTGGACAAATCTCCAAATACCATATGGATTGCCTAAAGGTTATGATTGTCACTGCATAATAAACCTGACTGCTTTCAAGTCAAGACAACTTTAATGGGAGTTTAGTAGTAAGAGCCATATGAACCTCAAACTTAACTTTCAGATGTGACCAGCATGTTTGATCACTTTGTTTCAATGTGAACTCTTGATCTTCCCACACTCCCAATTGCTTTAGTGTCATCCAAACAATGGTTTCTTAATTGTCTATATATATACTCTCTTCACAGTCATTTCTCAAAGGATGTCTGAGTGTAGTTTGATATCCATAATAACACAACCCCAGACTCTTCCAGTGTAAACATTATAAAACTTGAAAATCCTTCATCAAAAACTATTATAATAATATATGGACATCAAATATGACATACATATGACATTAACTTCCCATACCAAAAGTAACAGCACAAATTCAACAAACTAAATGCCTTCAGAATACTAATTGATTTGGATAAGAAAAAGAATCCCTTCATATTCTCAACAAATAAACTATCAACTCTACCTAAAGCATGCCTCATCTATCTGGTCATCCTCCCTGTCAAAAGCAATTACAAAAAACTTCAAACTACACAAAACAGAACACTTACAACAATCACTGGCTGCTTGGGATTGGTTCTCCAATGGCAAGTGGTCACTTTGGTAACAGAAATATAACTTCTAATGGTTAGTTTCACTCAGGAAAGTCTTGCCTGGTAGGCCGAGACTCTCAAAACTTTCTAACTCACTCAGAGAGCAGGCCTAGATTTAAGTATAAGCAGCAGCATCCTTCAAGCTTGGATGATCAGTATGTGGCTAATTTATGGAATATTCATTAAAGAAATAGACTCTTCTGAAGGCAGTGATTGATGAACTGCTGAGTTGCCTGGATCCTTAACAATAGTTAAGATTTCTTATCAAACAATCAAATCACATAAGATAAACTAAAGACACTTGGACAAGCTGAACCATTCAGTTCTTTTAGTAGTTACCTTGAAAACTATATCTAATGTAGAAAAAAATTAATTATAAAGACAAAACAGTCTTGTAAAAAAAAGTAGGTACAAGCACTAAGTATCCAACAGATAACATTAGTGAAAGGTCATACGTAACTGAGACCTGAAAAACAAGGTACAGTTACAAATGTTTTTGGCAATTTTGGACCTCTTCCAATTACAACTGAACACGCATGAAGGGTATAGATTTAATTAAAAATGAAAGCTATATATCACAACTTACCATTGTTCCTTTCAGTTGTTTAGTAGCTTCATCATAGTTGGGCGGTGGTTTGATAACAAACTGGGGATCTGTTACTGTTCTATTTATGTTATTATTATTATTGTTGTTGTTGTTGGTATTGTTATTATCACAAGAACTAGTAACAATGAGCCCACAGAAGTTTGGTAAAGAAGCAGTTCTGAAAAAAACAAAAAATAGAAAGATAAGTTTTGAAGAATAAAGAGATTACTCTTTGTTTCTAAACACCATACAAACTGCAAGAGGTAACACAGGAGCTATGAAAAAAGGATCAAACTACTTCAAACTCCTATCAGATGAATAAGGTGATACTTATTGGTACAGGGCACTGAAGTCACCAATAAAGTTGTCCATAAAAGCCTGTAACCATCTAAAAGGACAGGCCTAAGGAGCTGCTCACCAGTTTAGATTAGTTTATGTCTCTGATGGTTCAATTCAGGTCGATGAATATGACATGTTGAAGGTTGATTCTTATATCAACCATACAAAACATGTTAGCTGTAATTAATTCTCAATGAAATACACTTTATCATTCTCATCACCAGGACAAAACCCAAACTCATACTATATCACTTTTAAATTAAGACTGATAAGACAGTGCAACATGTGAAACTCATATTGCTAAGCACCCTGAAATGGCCTGCATATGTCATGGCACCTTAGATGATCAGGCAGCCAATGAAGCATGTGAAGGTTAAAAAGTTTACAAGACTGGTGAAGCAAAACTGGATAGCCAAGCTAGTGAGTGTCTGAACTAAAGAATTCCACTTAACATAGCTGATGTCTAGTGATTGCCAGATAGTCAGTTGTCTTCAAGGATATTAACTCAGGTCAAATGCATATGTATCAACAGTTCTGTCAAACTCAGAAAATCAATTGCAGAATATCAACAGCCTAATAACACAACTCAAAATATATAAAGGAGGTTTTGCATGAGACATCATGTACAGCAGTGGGTGCAAAGGATGCAAGCAAATGTGATCTGCTTGCCTTCAACTACTCAGCCATTGGGAATAAGTTAATGCAATCATGATCTTAGCAATCTCAGGAGCAAGGTCTCAAGCCTTTGGTGGTAATGGATATTTCATCTATCTACCACTAATCATGCAAGATATCATTTCCTGATAGCTGGGAGGATAAAACAGTGTTTACAATAAATCTCCATATTTCTATCATCCAATATATGCTCTTGTTTCTCTGCCACTGCTCTTTTTAATAAATCAAGCTATCATTTCATTCCATTCTTTCCTAGCATCATGTTTGTCAAAAAATTCACCTCTATATTCATAATAAGGACACTTCTCAGGTCCAATTAACTCCTTTATAATTTTCTCTGAAGATTTCACTTAGCTTTATATCCTAACTCTCAGATCTAATTGTCTTTCCTCTTAACCTCTCAGTATTGCCTCCATGTCATTCTTAAGGTGCTCTACAAGGATTGTGCACCTCGTTTCCTGTAAAATTTAATATATAAACAAGCACAGTGCTCTACACAAAGCTGTATATATCATGATGTTTAGTAAATGACACAACAGAAACAAAGCTCAGCCATGCTGCAAAAACTTCCTAACCTCTTTTGGAAATGGTTAACCGTATCCTCTGCCCTTGGTTATCTCTTTCCAAGATGACTGCAGGCAGAATACTATTTGAAACTAGAGGCTTTACTTAAAGAGAAAACACAGTTTTATTAACCAACACATGCTGAGCATGTCCTAAGTAATCCATTCCAGCAAACCTTCTATATGCTAGCTAATTCAGCACATCAATAGTGAAGCATGCCTATCCCTTACAGAGGTGTGCTGTCAGTGTATTCACTACTACTGTGATTCACAATGTGCTCTCCCAGACTGGTAATGATTCTAAGTCTAATGATTCTAAGCCTAAGTCTCAATCCAAAATGAGTCACTCACTTGTTGCTTACCGTTAGTCATATATCTACCAGAGAAATGGGAAATTTGTGATTTTGTCACAGGCAGGAAGCCTTTTCCAAGACTGCTGGAGTCTTTCAACATATTTCACCATTGTAAACATAATGTATAATTGGGTGTAAAGGATTCACGAGCCAGAAAAATGCTGTAATTCTCAGCATTTCACATCCATAACTGTAGGATTACTAAGTAAGTACCACCTTCCCATTAAACAACTTATACTAGCTGAATGCTTAATAGGCCATACTATAAAGATGATCAGTTACTTACCATGGTGAAGGGACCTGATGTAAGGAAGCCAGTATTCACCTGGTAAGCTAACACAAGGTGCCTTGTTTACACTGTTTCTATATGCTAACTAACAACATCCAATTCTTTATGAAAACTTGGTAACCAAAATTCGTTGTGTAGAAAATTTTGTATGCAATGATTTTTACTCACTCAAACCGGAAAAGGAGTTATAAGCTTGAGTATCCTCAGCTCAAATTCAGGATAAGAAACAAAAATTTAGACCTTTTACCCCAAATTTCTTATACATATCATACTGACCTTTGGTGAGCATTGATAGTGATGCCATTTTGAGATGATATAGACCCTGAGCGCTGGCTCTTTGGTGGTTGGTTAGTGTGTGGGTTGGGAGAATTAAGGAGTTGTTCCCAGCCATTTTCCACCTTCACTCTTACTTCCCCAACACTTTGGTGCAGCTGGTTTTGTTCCGACTGTTGCTCCTCTGATTGTTCTGATTGCTGCTGTTTCTGCTGCTGGATATTTCCACAGTGCTGAATGCCATTTTCCTGAACTTTATTCTTTAAAGGTTCATGTTGTACTACTTGCTGTTGCAACAATTGTTGTTGCTGCTGTTGTAATGTTTGCAAGTGGTGCAGCTGCTGAATATGACTTTGTAACTGTTGCTGTTGTTGTTGTTGTTTCTTGTTGTGAATATGCTGTTGTAGTATGAGTTTTTGGTTAAGTTTGTTATCAGATATATTTTTGCGATGCTGCTCCTGGGCTTTGATAATATTTTGTTGCTGTTGTAACTGCAGCTGCATCTGTGTATGGTGCAGCTCTCTCTGAAGTTCTTCAATCCTTCTCTGCAGCTGTACCATTGTTTCATTAGACACCAAGGAGTTGCTAGAAGTCTGTGAAGTTGACTGACGCATCATTATTACATGACTGGGAGCGGAAGTCACTGTTTGGCCAGATGTTGAAACCAGCACACTGCCAGCAGGTATGCTAGGGCTAGTAGTGACACTTTGGGTGGGTGGTGGTGGAGGGGGTGGTGGTGGAGGGGGAGGTGGTGGTGGTGGAGGAGGCGGTGGGGGTGGTGGCGGCGGTGGAGTGTTAATAGAACCTCCATCACTAAGGTGGAGACTGAGAGGGGTAAGGGCACCAGTGGGGGTTAGAGGAGTGAAGTCATTTGTATCCATTGCTGAATCAAAATCCACATCCATTGGGGCTACACTGGAAGGCCGGGTAGAAGATGCAGAGATGTGAGAGTAAGCAGGAGAAGATGCACTGTCATCACCAAAATCCATTGTTGCTTCCAATAATCCTTGAACTGAAAGAACAACCATAATTAATTGAAAATGTTTACTCTCCTCTCCTTTATAAAGAATTCTCACTTTTACCATAATTACAAACTAATTTGTGTCATCATTAAATCTATTACCTGTTCCTGTTTTTGGAGAGTGATAACATAAGAGGGGAGGGTTTCCAGTTCTCCAATCCTACCTCTGTTAGTCACCTCTTTTGACACATAAGATATACATTGGTGAATTTCACCTATCTTGACTTAAAAATACTTGGGTACCAGATCCATACATCTGAGTAAGGGAAAGTAGGTCTTCATACAGGCTTCTTGCACACTCTCTTTCCCTTTCATTATTTGCTAGATCAAACCAATCACACCACATGTTGTCCTTAAACAATTCATTTTCAACATGCCCATCCTCCTCCACACAGTCTTATCTAAAGCCCCTGCCTCACATCCACATAAAAATGTTGGAAGTACTATACCTTCAAACATAACCAATTTTGCTTTCCCATACAATGATCTCTCTTTCCACATATTTGTCAGTGCTCCCAGAACATCAGAAGCTTCGCCTCTTCACCCACTCCATGACTCACTTCCACTTCCATGTTTCCATTCGCTGTAATGTTCACTAGAAGGCATCTAAAACATTTCACTTCCTCCAAGTTTGTCTGCATTCAAACTCACACCCCATCTAACCTCTCCCTCAACTCTACTAAACCTAATAACATTGCTCTTATTCACATTTACTCTAAACTTCCTCCATTTACACATCCTTCCAAATTCATTCACCAACTTCTGTAGTTTCACATTCAGATCTGCCATCAGCGCTGTATCAGCATCAAACAACAACTGACTCACTTCTCAGGCTGCATAATCACACCTCTCTCCAAGACTCTAATATTTACCTCCCTAACCACCCCATCCAAAAACAAATTAAACAACCATGGTCACATCATTCACCCCTGCCACATATTAACCTTCATTTTGAATCACCGACTCTCCTTTCTTCCTAATGGTACATGTAACTTATACCCTAAATAAAGACTTCTCACTGCAAACAGCTTTCCTTCCACACCGTATATGCCTTTTCCATATCCACAAATGTTCCATTTACCTCCCTTTGTAACTTTTTCCACTGTCCATGTACAAAAATCTTGTGTAAACAACTTCCTTTCCTAAAGTCATCTTGTTCTTCACTTATGTGAAAGTAATTAATCCTTTTTTAACATGATCAATTACTGTCCTACCATACAATTTGCTATATGTGCTAAAAGTACTTGATCCTCTGTATTTCTTACAATCGGTTTTATTACCTTTACCTTTATAAAGTGGAAAAATTATTGCATTTGTCTAGTTGACAGTTTCAAGATCAATGTTCCAGGTTTCCATTAACACTTTCCAGATCCATTCAACAGCACTTTCATCTCAACCCTACATAA
>JAUUDW010000001.1:64982-79279 GCA_032361385.1 Panulirus guttatus
ATGTGATGTAAGGTGGTTTGATCGAAAAAGTAATGAAAGGGTAAGAGAGATGTGTGGTAATAGAAAGAGTGTGGTTGAGAGAGCAGAAGAGTTGTGTTGAAATGGTTTAGACATATGGAGAGAATGAGTCAGGAAAGGTTTACAAAGAGGATATATGTGTCAGAAGCAGAGGGAAACAAGGAGAAGTGGGGGACCAAATTTGAGGTGGAAGGATGGAGTGAAAAAGATTTTGAGCAGTCAGGGCCTGAACATGCAGGAGGATGAAAGGCATGCAGAGAATAGAGTGAATTAGAACAATGTGGTATACTGAGGTCGACTTGCCATCAGTAGACTGAACCAGGGCATGTGAAGTGTCTGGGGTAAACCATGGAAAGATGTGTGGGGCCTGAATGTGGGTAGGGAGCTGTAGTTTCATTGCATTACATATGACACCTTATGTATGGATGGCAGCGGATGTGGTCTTTCTTCTTTTGTTTTCTGGCACTACCTTGCGAATGCAGGGGGTGGCAGTGCTGTTTCCTGTAGGGCAGGGTAGCACCAGGAATGAATGAAGGTGAGCAAGTATGAATATGTACATGTGTAGATATGAATGTATGTGTATGTATGTATGTATATATGTGCATATGTACTTGTATGTGTGTATATGTGAGTGGATTTGTCTTCGTCTGTTTCCTGGTGCTTCCTTGCTAGAACGGGAAACGGTGATTGAATATTAAAAAAGATTCAAAAAGTTCAATTTACTGTAACGTTTACCAAGTAAGATGTACATTTTGAACGATGAGACGACCTCATATCTTCCTGATACCTCATATCTTCCTGATTTTGAAACGTTTTAAACTGTACACTACTGTACTACCCATATTTCTACTGTAGTATATCCTCAATATTGTATTTTGTAATTCATTTTTAGTGTATAAAATGGTCGAGAACCTTTTGAAGAGAATGATGTTAAAATGATATGAAAGGACTTTTTATAGTATTATTGAGGGTTTGACTAAAATCAAAAGTATATGAAATAATCCTCAAAACTCTTTGCAAGCAATGAATATGAAATATAGAAATGTACAGATAATTGATTAAAAATCACTTAAAGACTAGAAATAATCAACAATACAGAACATACAGAAAATATTACTACAGCTCCAGTATGATCCCCCTGATCTTAAACCAGCTACTTTGCCACCATAAACATTAAAGATAATCAGTGATACAGTACATACAGAAAATAATACTACAGCTACTGCATCTGCCCCCTAATCATAAACCAGCTCATCACCCAACCTACATTTTGCTACTGATGTTGCAGGGTTTCCACCTGTGATTTCATGCCCCAGATCATATGACTATGTAAGTGATTAAGTACATGTATGTCTTTTCTTTTTTGTGCTTCTTACTCATTACTTTTATTTATTTGCATGTCATTTGAGACATAATGTCCATGTGTTCATTTGATATACTGCTAGTTTTCTTCCCCCAAAAATATAATTTTATTCACTCTCCACTCGTTGCTAAATACATGCTTATCATGTGCATACCGTACATTTTGTCCTTTCCCTTCTTTACGTTATATCATGTTACTGAAAAATGATATAGATATTATGAAAAACATAACCGACATATTTTAATACCTCGCCAATGAAAATAATACACTTTATCAATCCTTGCTGTTGCGCCCCTATAGATATCTGGCTATGAAATGGCATTCTCCAACCACTGTGTGACTCGGTCTTTGAAAGCCTTGAAATATGGAGCCTTTGCCTCAGCCTTCATCAGGTATGCTTTCTTTGGCACCTTATCCAGTAAAGGCCAGTCTCATCACTGTTCCCTACCAGATCTGGTGTTTAACAGTCTTTCTCTATAATTGTCTGGATTTCCACTTTTGAATAATCTTCAGCCTGATAGAGTCACATTTCTCAGGCTAGCATATGTGTATGATTTTGAAGCCTGCCTTGGCTAGTGGCAGATGTACTTTCACAGACTGGCTTACCCTCTTTCTTCGCCAGTTCCTCTTAAATCTCAGTGGCTTTGTTTTTAATCATTCACTCAGGAACAGAAGACTGTTGCATCCACATTTACAGCCAGATTTTCAGGGTATCCTACATCTTCACATCTGTCGGTGTATTGAGATGCATTACCATCCTTGAAATAGATGTTGAGAAAAGGCTGTCCTGATAGATTAGCTTTTCTGTTTTATGGTGTAGATGCTGTTGTCATTAGTAACATAATGGCAAACAACTGCTGAAGGGTTAGGCCTGTGCTTAAGTTCATTCAGTTTCATGAACTTTTCCCCCAAGGTAAAGGTCTTCTTTACCCTCTTGGCAGGTTTATTTATGGTGGGAGTACTTGCTGGATACTTATGTTTCGTTGTGACTGGTTCAGATGAGTAATTGATGCATCCTCATCCTTTGAATGCAAGCAGAGAAATGATGTGGTGTCTAAAGTGGCATGCACAGCATTGGCACCCTGCAGCTTGTTAGCTGAGCTCACAATGTACCACAATTGCTCATGTTGTGATAAAGAATGGAAGTTATTTAAGTATTTATGCTTTATCAAGATTGTTATATCAAATTGTGCTATATTTCGACACTGTTTTCCTTTACTGGTCTGTGAGAATTGTGTGCTTTACTGCTTCCTGTACCACTGTGATTGATCTTTAGTGTTATTGTTGTATATTTGTTTAGATTGTTGCAGTTCTTTTGAGGATTATGTGATATTAACACTGCTGTGCATTTCTTTTGTACAATTACTCATCCCTTTATGTATTGTGTGAATAGGCCATCTTTTACTATTTCCTGAAGCATATAGCATCCTTTTAATGAGAGGTCTATGCCTCTGCACTGCCTTAGTCTTTCCTTATGTACGTACTATCACGTACCCCTATGGGTAGAACAGGTGAGATCTTATCTCTTTGTTAAGCTTTGTTTTCACATCTCCAACAACTGCAGGTGCATTTTCCCTAATATGATGATTATGAAATTCCAAGTCTTTACCATTTACTTCTACTAATCCATCTGCTTCTATGTACATAGCTTTCTCACATTTCTATCATTCAACATTCCCAATTTTCTTTGGTCCTGGTAGGGGTGTTTCATCCTGTTGTCTCATTTAGCATCTGCCATTTTGTACCAAGTGACTGTATTTGCTTTTTTCCCTTTCCCCCCCTTGGTCTATCATGTTTTATGTGTACCCACTGAATTCTGCCTTATTTTTAAGTTTTTTACCTGCGTAGGTACCTATTGGCTAGATAACTCCGAAGAAAATGTCACTCCTTTTATGTCTTGATTATAGCCTCCAGTAATCTTTTAATGAGCATTTCTTCCCTCTTTCTCCTTTCCTGTTTATATGGTGTATGTTCTTCATCCAGTGCAAAAATATTTAAAGATTCTCATGTATCAGTCTACTGTTGTATTAATCTCCCTACCTTCGATGATACCTACGTTATGGCCAAGTCCAACTGTTTTGTTTCATTGACTCCAGAGTGTCTAGCTTTTTCTAAAATTGCTGGTTTTACTAACAGTGCATATTATTTCATCTACAGCTTTGCTTAGTACCCTTAGCTTCTTTGTTACAATGTCCCCATGTTCCTGATTTACTGCATCAGTCATTTATTATGTGTAGAGTCCATTGAACAGCCCCAGAAACTGCTCCTTATACCTCTCGTAGCCTACTGTTTTCAGTAATTTCTGTAGCCTGTGTTTTGGGCAGTTTCTCGTGTTCAACATTTTCTAGGACATGTAGAATAGTCCCTTTTGACCTTTCTGTTCTTTGATAATTTTACTTTCTTTCATTTAGTTATGCAACTTCTGATCTACTTCACCTGATACAAATTTGTGTTCATGTTCTTTTAATTTTGTTTTAATTCCTTTAGTTCCTCTTTCATCTTACAACACCCTTCATGATCCTTGAACTGATTCTTCAGTGTCTTTCACTCCTCCTTTTATTGTGGTAACTTATGGTTTTGCTTAGTAACAGTTTCCTATAACATCCTCAAACATTTGTTTGTGTGTGTGTGTCTGTGTGTGTGTATGCATATGTGCATGTGCCTTTTCCTGTCTCATCTTCTGATGTTTTAATTATCCACTTATGTTTATGGTCTTCTTCTTCTTCTTCTTCTTCTTCTTCAATCTTCACAGGTACACAGGAACTTGTTAATCCTTGATTTTATTAGGAAAACTTTTACATATGTAAAACTGATCTTCTCTTGACAGGGACACATGTAATGGAGGGTAGTGGGAAGATGCTTGTCACTGCTGTTGGAGTTAATTCCCAGGCAGGTATCATCTTTACACTGCTCGGAGCTGCAGCAGATGAAGAAGAGGTTGAGGCCAAGAAAAGAAAGAGAGGTAATGTCTTCTTGTAATATGAACCGTACCCATGGTTAAGGCCTTATTTTTTTACAAATTTTGTTTGTGTCTATTTATATGTAGGTTAGTCATTTTTCAGGTGACATAGCTGAGCATCATTGTAAGGAACCTTAGAAGAAGAAACAATTGAATGTTCTCGATGTTCATGACTTAAATCACCTGCGTTTTATTACTTAAAGATGACAAAGTTAAGAATGATATCAGTGAAGCTCAGGTTGTCCGATTTTTATCACAGCATAGCCATGGTATGCGACTTATTTTGCGGTTGATATTTGATAATCCTCTTACATAGAACTTTTCTTTTCACATCATAGAAATAGGCACTCACATGACTTTTTTTTCAAACACCCCCCCTTAGGCATAAAATAATGCATGTTGCACCCAGCAGATATATTGCCAAGTTTATATATTTGTTTGTTTGTGTATTTTTTCATAAAGGCGAATGATAAAGTTCTAGGCATGTTAGTAAAACCAGTAATAGATTTACATGATTACTGGAATATGATTGTAGATTATCCTTTAGAGTAATAGCGTAGGAATTGCAACATTTCCTTGAAATACCTAGTAATTTATTATTTATATAGATGTAGTGATCTTGAATTAATATTATTTGACCTTTAATGATAACAAAGTACTTATCACTTCACTTTCTTAAAGCTGCTGCACTAGATACTTTTGCTGAATCTTTTATATGGTTCAGTGAGTGAGGACTGTCTTCCACAATTGTAGTCAGGCTTTATTGCAGCTGTAGTAATCAAAGGAAGCTATAGATCTTTATGACAGAATAGTGTCACAAGTATATCAGTTTATCATATCAGGAGGTAGATTCCGTATTGATATTTTTCTGTTATCACATAGATTGATATATTTTTTACGATAAAATGTTTTTGGTAATGTGGGATAATACGTAAGGTATGTATTAAATGTTCAGGAAAGTCACCAAAATCTTTCCAGTTCAAACTTACTACCGTTTTATCCTCCTGCTATGAAGTTGTTGACCCTTGCTGACTCACAGTTGTGGTTTAGCCTGTTCACAAGTAGTCCTCTAACCAGGATTCTACATAATTTTAGCATTTTCTTACCTCTGCTACATAAAGCTTATGGATTTGATTTGTATTTCCCTATCTAGTACTAATGATTTTATTGTTTTTGACATCTTTTTTTGCATGTAACCCCTGACCAACCAACCAACCACTACCGTTGTTGCCTTCTGAATCCATCATCATCATCAATCACCGCTTGTGCCCCAAAACAGAGGCCAAAAAGCAGCGGAAAAAACACAAGAAGGGCGACTCGGGCGAGGAGTTGATTGACGCCAATCCTAGTACGGCTCTACTGGCTTTAGTATTTCACCTCCTCCTGCTGCCTGTTTTTCTTTTCAGGATATGTTTTATCATTTACTTTTCATCCATTTTTATCGTGCCCCATGTACACAATTGACTGTTTTATGTGTTTGATGTTAATATTTGGACATCATTATCTTGTTCTCATTTTTATACACTGTATCCTTGCCAAGACAATGTTGAATACAATTACAGTAGGTAACTGTCATTTTCTGGCCTTTTGTTTTTAATGTTCGTATGGTTTGGCAATTTGTCATTGTGGTAGACGTTGCTGATCCTCTGGTGTTCTTTATGTAAAATGGCTTTTGCTAAGTTCTTACTGTGTGTAGAGGGTATACAAGTCATTGTTTTGGCAAAGTCTAATGCCTAATGTCTTTATAAACATATAAGCTAAAGCCCCTTACATTATTGTTTCTGTAATGATAGATTTGAAATTTAAAGACCATATATATGTCTCCTGCATGATCATTGGACTTATGAACTTGATTATCCATTCCTGTTGATTATAATATTTTCTCTCAACAGTTTCATATGTTGTCTTTTTTGCTTCGCTTGGGAATGCTTTTATTAACTTGTTAATCTTTATAGTATCAAAGTCTGTCTACTGTTATATTTTACAGCCAAGCCAGGAGATGGTGAGGCTGCGGCTGTAACGGGTAATTCTCATCATGTAACTGCCAATTCTGCAAATGCTGATGGGGATGTAAGAAATAACAAACATGCAAAAGAGGAAGAGGAGGAGGAAGAGGAGGTTTCAAGACCATCAGGAGGAGGTGGTCAAGATAAATCTGTTCTTCAAGCGAAGCTAACCAAGCTGGCCATTCAGATTGGATATGCTGGTAAATATATAGTTGATGTTTTAAATTGTTTTAATTTGTTTTCACTTAAATGGTCAGAATGCATTTTTATTGTTAATTTGCTAATAATTTTATTTATTTTAACAAATAGCCCTGGTATCAGCTTTATTCTCTTTGTCTTTCTGCAAGGTTTCATTTTATGCTAATAGTTTTGTTCTTAAGAATATTCATATGCGGTGGAGAAATGACACGGTTGTATCCAGAAGGAATAAAGATCTTGATCACTAATGGAAGCTTTACTTAAGACGTGAATAAGGAAATAGTTATTGTTTTTCCATTAATGATCTTTTTATTTCGGCACATACATGTGCATGCCTGTTTTGTAGTCTACTGCATATTATCATACTCTTTAACGCCCTTTAGGGAGCTGACTTTTTTTCTGCACTTGATAGTGTGGAAATTCTTCGCTCTTTCTGATTTATTGAAACTGGTAGCTGGACAGTCTTGACACAGAAGGCAAGCAATCAAAATGAAACAAGTGCCATATACTCAGGCACTTGGCTGATTGAATCTTCAAATTTCACGTACATCAAGATTGGCCCATCAGGTCCAAACCTCCCTTCCCAATTAGGTAGATTGTTAAGTTGATAAGAACAAAACAGTGGCCTATAATTTTGAAGTATTATGCTATCCGAGGAGTGTGATGCTAGAGCACTTCAAGATGGGAAATGTATACAGGACATTCCCACTCATCTAGTCTTTCCTTATCCAAAGAAATCCTAGACAGATGGTATTTTTTTATCTCAAATTTGCGGATCAGCCAACACTTGCAATGGTTATGTCCATTAATTCTGAAAGTTACCTTGCATGGTGCTGTTGCTTCCTGAGGTGCTAATGTATCCCTGTTTACTGTTTCTGTGTTGTTGATAGTAAGCAGTTATCTGTACACATTTTGATCAGTTTATCTGAATGCATCTCATTTTATTTCACTGCCATGTCTTTTGGTAAGTGCCATTTTCCATCATCCTCTGAACCTTGAGCTTCCAGTTCCCACGACACAACACTAATCCACTTCTGTCCACCAGTTAGGAAGGGGATTCACAGGAGCTGTTTTGGTGAGTACACAATTTTTCATGTGTGGAGTCATCATACATCTGATTACTAAACACCTAACCAAATTTTTTTGGTGAATAATTGAACAGATTTATATTGCTAGAACATTTATTTGATTTTACGTCAGTAATAGTAGTGTCATTACTGATATAACTCATGTAGTCTTCCAGATATTTCCACACACTCCATTAGTAGAAACAGAGAGCTGTCACTAGGTCCATGCACTTTATATGGATCAAGATTCTTTGATAGTTAATCATATCTTGCATGACGGCCTTGATGCTTCTGATGATATCTTCTCTCTTTTTCTTTTTTTATGTTAGGGAAATTTGTTTTCCAGGGAATATATTCTGGAACTTTGCATTTAGCCCTTTGCGCATTTCCTCACCTTCATTAACTCTTCTGAAAAAATCATTCACTCTGATTATTTGTTCTTCATTCTATAATGTATAACATCTTTATGTTAAAGTTCTTAGATATACATGATATATGTCAAAGTTCTTAAACATACATGTTATAGTTGACAAAAGTATGGTTTATCTCTTTGGAAAAAAGAATATAGTTAGAGGTATGCATGATGTTTGGTGTAGCAGAGGACTGGGAGAGGGTTGTCAGATAAGATAGTAATTTAGAGAAGCTATTTATTGTTAATTATACTGGACAGAAATGTGAGTGAAATGGTGAGGAGCATATAAGTACAAAATTGAGGAATATGTAGAAACAGAACTTACAAGAATCTAAAACAGGGCAGTATAAGGTTACAATGATTTAGGGGCAGTTGAAGTAGGCATTATTGGAAGATGCCATGAGGGTATGTAGTGTGGTGTGTAAGGAATTTGGAAAGTTCTGCATTGAGAATGAAACTTTTTGAAAGTTGTTTAAAGAGAATGATAGTTTGGAAGGAAATTCTAAATCTTCCTGAAAAGTGGTGAATGGGGAACAGTGTTTAGAACATTAAGTCATAAAGAGAAAACTAAAAAGATTTCAGAAAAAGATTTCAGAAAGAAAATGAGACTTAAAGGAGTATAGTACGATATTCTGAAAGGAGATATATAACAAAGAAGAAGTTTGTGTAAGGAGCATTGATATATTAGACAAAGCTTAAAGAATGCTCATGAAAAAAGAATTAAGTTTGTAAAAATAGATGTGTTATTGCCTTTAGTTTCCATATAACACTCTCTCACAGGAACCTGTGTATTAGTCTTTCCTTAACCCTTTATTACATAATTAATTTTCAAGTTGGGTGATCCAAAAAAGTGTTGATTTTCTGCCCAAAACAAGATTGGATATATTGATTTGACATTTTGTTACCTTTCCAATATCAACTGGAGATATGTTTTTTAAATTTAGCAATAAATTTCTTTGAAAACCATGATAGAGGAATAAAGATGGTGATTTACATTAAGGAATGCAGAAAAATGTGAAACATTTTCCACATAGATTTAGTTAGCCAAGTCAGTAAACAGCTAGAATTATTATTCATTTAAAGAAAATTAACTTGAGTATCAAAAAATACCATATAACATCAGTGTTATATATAAAATGTGAAGGATCATTGAAAAGTGACAAATGTATGGTGAAAAATAAAAGTTATTTTGCCTTGGTTTTTATCCTTTAATCTCCACCGTAATATATGATAAAGACAGTACCAAATCCAGCATTATGTGCCTCATGAAGTATTTTATATAGATTTTATGAAAAATAAGGCAAATATCCTAAATCTAAAAATTGATACCTGTAGCCAAATACCGAATCTTTCACATCAGTCCAATGCTGTCTAAATCTAGGAGGTTTTGGCCTTAAGACATTTTCATTTTTGCACCATTTGTATAAACTGATGTAGCAGAGCTGGTTGACATCAGTAGGTGAGGTGGAAACCCCTTTATCTCTGAGGCAGCACAATCAGTATTCATCAGTGTCCTCAAACTCGCACTCATATTCAGACACTGTAAAATGGCCTCATTTACTGCTTTATTTGCAGCTTTCTCCTTCTTGCTACTCAGAATTGCAATGGGAAAAACAAAATATTTTGGAAATCATAAGCATGAATATGAAAACACCATTTAGCAGCTTCTAAAATCTCTGACCAAATCAGCATAGAAGGGAAAACAGTTGTATAATCTTTAACTTGTCAGCATAGAAGGGAAAATAGAGCATAATTGTTACGTAGTAGTCAATAGATAATTCAATAATAAATCAAGAATGTACTCATCAAAGCAAGAATTAAGGGTCCACATCAACTGAATGGTGACTCACAGCATAATCAGTTAGGTGATCAAATATAAAAACTACATGCCTTGTGCTAGCTGAAGGCAGACCTCCAGAACTTCTGGCTTATACATGCTTATTAGAGTATACAGAGCATGCTTATGAATACAACAGGATGATATAACATATGTATCCTGCCTACTAATAAAAATGCAAACTCAAAAATTGTATGCATGGTCTATGAATGAAGAGATATGAGAGTAGTATTGTACACTCTCATATGGTATATAGGCATTTTAGCAGCTTATTTCAAAGCCTCTTTTGTGTAGTAGTGTATAAGTAATATCACAATCAGGACACAAGAGTTAGAAAGCCATGGAATTAAGTGGCAACTCTCTCATTGTGTGATCAGTCAGTTGATTAAAAGTAAATAAATGTTGGATGCCATACAGCCAACAGAAGGCTGCCCTCCAAAACTTGTGGCTATATGCTTATAAGAAGATAGAAAATATACTCTTGAATATGAAAAGATGATATGATATCTGTATATTCTCTACAAAGAGAAATATAAGCTTATACAATATATATATGGACTCTGAATGATGAAATAATAGTGCAAATACTGTGCACAAACATACCGGTATATAGGCATTTTAGCAACTCATTACAAAACTCCTAGTATACAATGATATATTAGTAATATCACAGTCAAAATATAAGAGTTAAAAAGCTCAGTTGTTACCTGTTACATAATCATTTGGCTGACTGAATATAGATAAGCACTAGCTTCTACACTTAATAGGAGGCAGCCGCCTAAAACTGATGGCATACATATGCTTACAAAGTCATATAAAACATGCAGAAAATGGCAAATATGTATGATGATACATGTATATACATTTATTTATTTATTTATTATGCATGATCGCTGTTTCCTGCGTCAGCAAGGTAGCGCCAGGAAACAGACGAAGAAAGACCCATCCCCCCACATACACACATATATACATACATGCACATATATGCACAGTACATATATATACATACCAACATATACATATATACACACATACACATGCATATACACATATACACATGTACATATTCACACTTGCTCGCCCCCGTCCATTTCTGACGCCATCCCGCCCCACAGGAAACAGCATTGCCACCCCCTGCACCATCGAGGCAGCGCTAGGAGACAGACAAAGTGGCCACATAGTCTGTGAAACTCCCCATAGATCTGAGAATGAAATCAATAATGACAGAGAGTTAGACAAAACTCATACATACACCAACCTTTGTCTGCTACTTCATTATGTACATTGTTCTCTTCCACATCACTGTGTGTCAGAGAGGACGAAGGAATGTCAGGCACTCTCGGTTCAGGTGTTAAGGACGGTGGGGTATCAACAGTACCAGGAACTAAGTGAAACAATTCACTACATAAGCAGATTTTATAATAATAAGCAATTAGGACATCAAGGAATAAGAGACATTATTAAAAAAAAAAATAAAAGTACATGTGGAAAGAAGGCAAAGGTAATGACATTACGAAAATTTGGTGAATCAGTCTTCAAATACAAAATATTTCTGTGTGATCTGAGTACTACTACTGATTCAGCAAAGGAAAAACTAGCATATTAAAATCAAAGTTATGGTGATGAGGCAGAGTGCAGGAACATATATAGTGGAAGATGTTGACAGGATGGCCTCTGCATAGATGTACAATGACCTTCGTATCTGAGGATGATTCAAAGCACAGAACACAGACAGACAGCTATTACCTTCCTACATCTCCATTTTCTGATTTTAAGGAATTTACAAAATTGCAAAACAATCTCTTCTTTTCCTCACTCATATTGTTTATCAATATGTACTTTTAGAATGCTGTATCGTAATGCTGATAACTTCCCAGTCTCTTTATGATCCTATGCACCCTTCCATATCTTTTCAAAGTTTCTGGATTCTTTTCTTTAGTTTATGACATAAAATATTTCAAAGTCCAACTTTTTTCTGCACTTCTTTTCCTATCTGTCACTCTCATAACATGAATGCTAATGGAAGTAAGGTATATCCAGTTATTATATCATCCTTTATATTTTCCTCCTTTACATTTTACATTCATCCTTCTTATTTCCAATCTATTAGTTACCTAGTATCCAAAAGAATGCATGCCACAAAGAGAAATGTAACCCATGAAAAATCTCTACACACACTGCTTCTGTGACCTGCTTTTATATCAAACTTCCATATGACTCCTCACCAGTCTGACTACCTTTCATAAGCATCATAATCAAAACTCACTCATATTTGCTCCTTTCTGACAAGGATATCAGTACTTTTATTACTCTCATGTATTTATGTTTCACATTTCTCCATAATGGCTTCCTCTCCATTAAACTACTGTCTCTTACACTCCATGTCTGCTCTTCTTCCACATAAACTTATCAATGCTTTTAATGCTTTACCATACCTGCTCACCTTTCTCACACTTATCAATAAAGGTACACAATCCCTCCATATCTATTCACATCTCACACATCAGTCATTTCTCTACATATCCATATAACTCATTACATGTTACACTGAATGTAACTGCTTGTATTAAATAGACCTGGCCCAACATCCTTGCTCTTAGCCAGGGAAAGGTATACTCAACTGAAATAAAAAAAGATAACCACATCAAAGTATATAAAGTATATGATTACATCCATTTTAGCACTTAAATTTTTCACACAAAACTCAGCTACAGTGCTTTAAATCTTTAAAGATCTTTAAAACTTTTATTGAATAAGGCTTCTCATGTTTAAATCAAGGTGAACTAAGCATTAATTGAAAAAAAAAAAAAGAAATCCATACTAAAGTCACCAAAACGAAACAGAATATACCTACCAGAATTCTGTGATGACTGTTCACTGTTGTCTTGAGAGTCCAGCACCTCCAGGGCAACGTTGAGATTAGCATGTTGGCTATCTGATAGGTCGTTGGTAAAAAGTGGGTCTTGTGAGTCTGATTTTCCCTCCATCGCACAGCTACTATTTTCTCTTGCTCCTGAGTGGAACTTTACTGCAACATGGGCATCTGGAATTAGTAAATAAAAAGTTGACTGAAAATCTGAGGATTCAATAAAGCAACTCTACTGTTTCTGTACATGGGACAATGGTTGGGTCAAGTCATTCACTTTACTAATGAAATTGCTCTTCCTAAGATTATACAGCTAAATATATATAGAGCAAAGTGCTAAAAGAAGACAAGTACAGGTTTATCAATGTCACCAGTAATCAGGTCATATGATTAACATAAACATTATGTCAACATACAGACAGTCTTATCTGATTACATCATCTATTATCACTGCTGCTGTTTGCCGTACCTTACATTAACTTATCTTTCCATGTGATCTTTAGAAATCTGAAAACATCATCTGTATGTACTTTTCAAAATAAGTAACAGTAATCTGAAGTAAAAAGTTTTAACCACACTGAAATGGGAACATACTCATAGCTGGCAAGTTCAATGATCAATATTCACCCTAGCATCTAAAAATACTTAAAGGCCACTGCTTGAGTTGGATCAGACAGCACTTGAGATATTTCCACATAAACAGTATTCAGGGCATGTTAAAATCTCAGTAGGAATCACATTAATTCTCTTGAATGATATCAGGAACTATTTTTACATAAAAATAGCTTTCTCTCATACTTCTGATAAATACATTTCAAACCTGGTAAACAACTAGTAAAACTCCCACAGTCTGTAACTACATGATCAACAGCTTCATGGAAATTTCATGAAGCACTCCCAAACTCTTCACTGTATAGCACTGTGGACATTTCTATATATTTTGTGAAGCAGTGCCAAACTTTTCATTATGTAGCACCATGGACACTTCTAAGAAACTAGTTGTTGTACCATTCTCATTTTCCTGCTTTACTTGAAAAGCTATTCAGGATTCTTGGCGTGCTTTATCTAATCAAAATTTGTGACTAGTCAGTAAAACAGTGATGAATTACTTATTCACTGATCATACCTGTGTTAGAATACCATACATAAAGGCCTATAATGCTGGGTCCAAATCCCCAAAAGAACACAAAGTTAGATGTATTCTTTCAGCTTTTACAAGTTGGGACCTTCATTTGAGTCATAGTATAACATAACTACCTTCATTTGAGTCATAGTATAACATAACTATGTTAAGCACAAAAAGTTTTATGCATTGAGGGGGGAAAGAAACATGGCTGTGCATACAGTATGAATAATATACTTCTTGAAACGATTACGGATGAGATGGGTTTAAGTATTGACAAAGCGACAGATCATACTGAGAGCAATGCACATACAGGTACCCAAAACTGCTGCCAAAACCAATTCCATATTCAAAAGAATAAAGAATGCCTTCACCTTTAGGAACAAAGTGTTCTGGGCACTATATTGTGCTCTAGAGCAACCATCTATGACATAAACCATTCAGGCTT
>JAUUDW010000001.1:82340-97206 GCA_032361385.1 Panulirus guttatus
TTTATAAATTCTTGGAAAAAATGTATTGTCTTTTCTTTTATGAAACCCATTCTGTTTACGAAATAATTGATGATATTGGGGTAAAATGGCAAAGGCTTTTAGAATTGCAGAGAATTTTTCATATACTGTTATACATACCTGCACATTCAACTGCCACTTGCTTTTCATTAAAAGCCAGTTTAATTGGTATGGATGATATCCTGTAACTGAGATAATAAGTTAATAGCCTGTGGGACTCATTATGATGCTTCAAAAATATGCTGATTTGTTAACTGAAGCTCCATTTACTAAGTAGAAAATGGAGGTATACATTATAGTAACACCACTTAAAATATAAATAATGATCATTATTATACACTAGGAGTGCTTTACATAACTGGGAATGGCCATAGCAGCAGATTTTGAGCCTCGGGGGCTGAAGCGAGTCATAGGATAGGAGAGGGGACTGTGGTTCAGGCTGTACTAAGGAGTATGTGGTAGGAGAGTTCAATATCTATCTGTCATTGACTGTGAGGACAGAGGTGGTGTATGGATGTGGGTTGTGGGCTCCAAAAGCAAAAGAATGAAAGAGGGTGGATGTGTTGGAATTGAAATGCCTGAGGACATATGGTGTGAGGTAGGTTGATCATGTAGGAATGGCAGCATACGAGAGAGATGAGGTAGTAAGTGCTATGTGATTGAGAGTGCTAACGAGAGTGTGTTGAAATGCTTTAGATTATGGGGAGGAAGAAGAAAGGAAGACTGACTAAAAGGATCTACATGTCAGGGGTGGAAGGAGAGACCAAGGAGATAGAAGGATAGAGTGAAAGGGGCTTTAGTTATCATAGCCCTAACATTTAGGAAGATGAGAGGCATGAATGGGACAGAATGCATTGGATCAGTGTTGTTCCCAGGGGGCAGTATACTCAGCAGGTAGAACAGGTCATATGAAGCAGTCAGGGGATACTATGGAGTAGTCTGTAGGGCTTGGCTGTGGGTGAAGGGCTTTGGTTTTGATGCATTGTAAGTTACGGTTAGAGAGTAGATGGGAGTGAATGACACATTGTCTGTCCATTCCTGACACTGTCTCGCTAAGGTGGGAAACGGCGAACAATTCCTTAAAAAAAGATGAAGTGTATCTTAGTTTAACTCTGTGATTATATTTTATGGCAGGTAAAGATGAAAATAACTTCCACTTTATGATATGTTGTAAAGATGAAAATAGCTTCCAGCTCAGATTGAAGGCAACAGAGTATGTGTTCTCTTAATTCAGAACAGGGATAAGTCATATACACACTTGAATAATTCACACTGGAGAATTAACTCAATGTTTTTTTTTCCCCAGTTAATACAGTTAATGAAGTATCATTGCATTGTTCATGAACAAAATGTAAGTCAGCCATAGTTCAACCTTTTGAATTAGTTCTAATTTAAGACATTTCCTTTGGGAGGAGTATAACCCTTTAATGGTGGCCCACTTCAGATGATATGTTAACATTTCCCACATTTTTAATATCCAGCTGACTCATCATACCATTATAACCTATAGAGGTATCTTTCCTCACCAAGAAGGTGCAGGAAAAATTTTTGCTGTACTTGGCATACCTGCAACCTTCATTATAATTATATGGCCATTGACCTGTAAGTCATGTGTACAGTGACCCTATGGAGAATATGTAGATTGTTGGATGACCTGAGTTTTGAGGAGGAACTCTTATCATATTTGTCAGTTGGCGAAAAAAGTGAAGAAATAAGTGATTTTGGCCAGTGTGAGAGGTATCCCCATTGACCTCACACTTGTCAAAGAAGTTATGTGAAAAAGAATCCACTTTATTTTCTTTTATGTAAAGCAGGGATGTTGGAGGACTTTAGTAACAGATGATGATAAGTAATGAAATTGAATATTTCCAAAGGAAAAACACCTGCAGTATCCTTCCCTTATGTGCAAACCACTTGCTGTCATCACGCTTATTTTTTAATGTGAATGGTATGATGATTCTAAAGATATTCATGGTATTTACCGTCAGCACTATGTTTTTTTATGAAATAAGAGTAGAGTAAGAAACTAGGCTCAGTATAAAGAAACAAAACCTCTCATATCCTTACACATGCCAGCCACTTTCCCTCAGTCTGATTTGCAGTGTGAAAAGTGTAAAATTTCTAAGCATATTCATGTAATTTATCACCAGTACTGTCTGTGTGTATGAAATAAGAGTATAGTTTGAAAACAAGTTCAAGGGAAAGAAAGACACAAGATCTACCCATTCTCACCTCTTAACCGAGTGATTAGATCTATCATCTACAACCCCTTCTGGCCCTCACTCTGTGGTAAACCAGACTAACATCAAGGTATTTATAACTCATTATATTTTTGATTACTTTTGAATGCTAATCTATTATTTAAAATTCTTTTTTTTACACCATGATGGATTTTCGGAACCTTCCCCTTCATTTTTAATTACAGTCCTCAGATTAATGTTAGACCACTTTTACTTATCACTCTAGTAAAATTGCTTTTTGAGCTAATAAAGTGTCCTTTTCAGCTTTTGTTATAGTTTAAGTAGTGAGACTGATCTTTTAAGTATTTGCATTTAAGTCCAGCAGTCTAGATGATTTACAGAATTGTGTTGCCAGAGCATCATAATCATATCTGATTACAAATGCTTGCTAGATTGTATATTAATCAACAAGTGGCTGTCCTTGGATGAGAAATACTGATCCTACATGGTTTACAGACATGAGGTAATCCTCTATATATGTCGTTATAAATGATCCATTACATCAATCCAGTAAGTTTACTTATGTATATGCAATGCACTCAGGGCAAGAATTAGCAGTGAACTTCCAGAAGCTTGAGTATGAGGCCATTAGTATATTATTTGAAAAATATGGTTATCCTGCCTCCACAGATGAAAGGCAGATGAAATTAGGCAGTTTTCTCTGGGTTGGATGCATTTATTAAAAGTGAATGTGATTTTAAAGTTATACATTGGCAAAAGCATATTAAATTTGATTAACCTCCGGGTTAATTTCAGGACCATATTTTTGGACACATCATGAATTACTGGCTATCTCCATTTATTTCAGCTGACTTGCTGCCTTCCTTCATTTCAGTTGACTTGCTACTTTATCCTAGCCAGTTTTTCCAACGGCAGGCATGAACCATAGAAATTCTACATTGTCACCCAACTCTGGGTTTTTCTCTTTTTGGCTCGTAACTTAATATGGTTCAATTTAGTGTTATCAGACTATTACAGTTAAGGGAAAGTGGCTTACTGCTGGTTTTAAAAGTGGATGAGCACCTGATTGGTGTGTTTTACTCACCTCTAACTTTGATTGGAAAATTATGGCTGCTGGTCAGCATAGGTAAGGGGCTATCATTTTGTTTTGGTAGTTCAGCATCCATCTGACAGTTGTCCAGCTGTCAGTTCTGTGAAACTGAAAATAGCAAGTGTTTACACAACTCATACATGTCCAAGTACAGAAATAAGTCTCTTTTCTGAAAGTCATTTTATTACTTTGAATTATCTATTCTTTTATTATTTGCACAGATCATTCATCCTTTTCATATGTAAAATAATGAGTCTCAGAAAAATCCGTTTACTTTCTTCAATTTGATATACAGATTTATCATGTACTTTTATTTTCTTATTATTTGTGTAGATCTGTCTTGCAGCTTTTTTGTAGTTCTCCACAAATGTCTCCTTTGTGTCTCCATCTCTACCACTTCAACCTCTAAACAAGCTACACCATACCTTATGGGACCTAGGCCAGCCAGTGTCATGTAAGGCAGTTCTGTGGAGTTTGCCGCTACCCGAAAGGAAAATTTTTGGCATTTTGGCAGCAGTGGTAATAAAGAAATATGACAGTTTTTCGAAGGGTTGGGAAATTCGCACTGGCCCAGTCATCTCTGCCTCGAGCCACTAGCCTCACTCCTTATTGTTCCTATGAACCTTTTAAAAGGATTGACAGAGGCGTGCCCGGCAGCATGATGTCGGTTCCACGAAACTTGGCACTCCCCAGTGCATGATGACCAGCCTAGGTTCAGACTTTATTTTCTTTATTTAATTTACAGGTACAAGTTTTATTTATACTAGAGTGATTCAGTTTACTTCTGCATGATTTAATTTTCTCACTGCTGGCATGCATTAGTGCATTTCTCTTAGACTTAGGTGTTTTCACTCCTGTAGCCAGACAGAATCAGGTAGCAGCTCTGCTAACAAGCAACACCCTGCTGCCCTTGTTTTTGGAACAACTGTGCGTGTCTGCCATGTGTTCTGTCCTCCAGGGCAAGTGCGTGCAAGTAGTGGCAGCTGGTTTCCTCCTTAACTGTACACTCTCTTACAACGCTGCGTCTCACCACTCCACTGGCCACCTGCTGATGGCTGTTTATGCCATACTACTCTACTTGTAGGCTCAAGTTTGTAAATGCCAAAACCACTCCAATCTCTGATTGACTTTTCATAGTCAAAATTCTGTTCATGATTAAGGAAATACCAGTGACCTAAAAGGCTGACCCAGTGTTCTTTACTGTCTTGTTTTTCACAAGCATAGCTGTTTTTGCAAAGTGATAAATATAAAATTAGTCAGTTTTACAATAGTACTTAGGTCCCCTACTAATTTCTGCTGCACTTTAGCATCTGACTTTGTGAAATCTTGTCTCATACTATACCATCCCCAGCCCTCTACTAACTTTTATTTTTGATTTAACAGTAACTTTGTTTTGCTCCTCCCGTGACCGACACCCTGGGTTTTGTAACAGGTTGGTAACTGTAGTCATGTAGCCGTACAGCTGTTGTTGTCTTACAGGTGTCGTAATGCTGTTACCCCACCTGATCCCACTTCCTGTGTTCAAAATTTGCCCCCAATCTCCCTACCCTTCAGTGGAATCCCTAAATTAAATCCCAGCTAATATTGTGACCTGTGCTAAGAGATGGAGTGTGTAGACTGTGGCTAGAGCAAGAGGCTAGTATGTTTGTTTCTTTGTGCTGCATCAACAATCTTTAATGATCCTGATGGGCTAGCAGCCTCAACACTGCCATGGCCCAGTGCCTAGTTTGTTGTGCCCTGGCTGCCACTGCTGTGCTCGCAGCTTGCATGTTTATAGGTCGCCCCGTGCCACCAGGCATCTGTCACACAGGGCTGCGTCACACCATCCTCACCCAGTTTCCAACAGCCTTCACTTCCTTCAACCTCAGTCTCCAATCATTATAACTATTATTATTAATTATCATGTGGACATGACTAGTCAGTCTTAGTTCTTTATGTTTGTTTATAGCACTGTGTTACCAGTGACTTGTCTGGTGAGTTTTATTTTTTATTTTTATGTGTTGCTACTAACATGTTCATGATGAGATGTTGATGTACTGTATGACAATATTGTGGGGGTTTGATTGGATGTCCCGTCCCGTTTGCAGTTGAGAGTAATACGAGCATTCAAGTCAACCCTGGAAGACTTGGAAGAACGGCGGTCGTGCCATAGTTTACACAGCTTGCATAGTATGCGCAACTCGCGCAGTCAACAGGGCAACCGGCCCATGTCAGACATCAGTTACATAGATGAGGACTCAACGAAAAGCCCAAGTCCCAATAGTGACAAGCGGTGCGGGTCGTGCAACTCAGCGGTGCGCCTTGTAACACCCATCGAGGAGTCATCGCCCACCACTGCCGAGACCGCCCCCCTGGTACCCCCCGGCAGCCCCCAAGGCGGGCCTGCAGCAGCAGCAATCCAGCAGCTGGGGCACCACCGACCCCACACCCACGCCAACACACAAAGTACTAAGTGCTGCCACCACCACCACCACCACCACCACCTTGCTGGCACAGCTCCCTCCCCTCCTCCCCTGCAGCCTCTCTCTCCGCACCACTTTAACACATTGATGGCCCAAACCCTTCACTCTAACATGGCAGCGCACTCCAGCACACTGCAGCCCTCCTCTCCGCCTTCACCGCCAGATATCCTTAATATGGTTCATGAAACCAGCATCTGACCCCCTCCTCAAGACTGATAGTGGCTCTTTCCACTTCATTGTGATATTAACCTTCTTCAGATATAACATTGGGTTGCCAGTCTTTGATTAACAGACTAACCCATATGTATTTCCATTTTTCATCCTGCATATCACTTTCACCAGTCTATTGTGACTGGTGAGTGTGCAGCCCATCCTCAATCCTGCTCTCCATCCTCCCCACCATTGCTCATATTAAATAATCCTACCTCAGTGTCACTGATACTCCTTCTTCTTCAAAACAAGCACATACGTAATACTTTATTAAAATTGATACTGTGCTAGTGTTCAAATAGCAATAAACCCATTTTTTTCTTGATCTTTTGCTTGTCATACTTTGATAATATTTTTCTCTCATTTGGTTGTATTCATCCATCCCTCTTTTTCCTTTTCCTCAATCCCAACCTTGTCTTGCTGACATGACCTGTCCCCGTGGGTGGGTGACCGTCAGTGTTGTGGGATAGGGGTGTTCCCATGGTGGGTGGAGCGTTGGGTGTGCTGGGGGCTGGGCACTCTGTTGCCTGTCACTATTCCCACTTGCCTTGAGCCCTATGAGGCTGAGTGTTGTGATCTAGCCTTGCCCTGCTTGCCACCTCCCGCTGATTGCAACAGCATCTGAGGGTTGTGGTGGTGGGCGGTCTGCAGGCCAGCCTGGCTTCCCGGCGGGACCTTTGCTACAACAGACTGAGACAATATCTCACGTGCACTTCACTAACAACTCCCGCCTCAGCTGTTACTAATCTAGCGTATGCCAGGGTAACTAACACACATCTTGTGTACTACTCATTTCTAAAGCGCAGCTAGAGGAGACGTGGTTTTGCACTGCATGTTGTGTTTTGTGTTGTGCATTTATTTTTTTCTGTGCAGTTTGCCATGTGTTTATGGAGAGTGCCAAATAGTGAAATGTTTCCCCAGCTTTGGAAGAGTAAATTTAAAATTTAAACTATAAATAGTGAGGAAGGTATTATAAATGAAATCAGATCTTGGAGACCATAAAGGAAGCTTTGCCCTGGTGGTAACTGAGACCATAACCTTGATTTTTTCCCTGTCTGTATGACTGCGGTTCCACTTCCCTGCCTGTCCAATCCCTCATGCCCTGTTACCCCAACTTCTTTTTTTATTTATGTAATTTTTTTAATATTATTTCCTTTTACTTCTGTTTGTTTCTTTGGGTTGGGGTCGTCATTCACACAGATTCTAGGCTTGACTGGCTCCTGGACTCCACCCCTCCAATTAGAGGTGGACTGGAAGTGCAGTAAGGGGCCTAGATGCTCCCCCATTGGGAGTTGATCATCTGTTTATTGAGGTAGAACCAAGGGCCTCATCAACAGTTGGGCAACAAGCATGTTGCAGGCTTTTGGCTGACAGAAGCCAATAATATTGGCCTGGTTCTTCCTTATCCAGGGAGATGTTTTATGTCAGCAGCTTATCGTGAAGCAATCAATGCAGGGCTCATGTTTTACTTTCCAGCCTCCAGGGGACCCTTAATATAGGCTTTGACTTAAGCTGACCTTCGTTACCTTATAGATGAACATGGTGTTGAGCGAATCATTCTGTTATTTTCTCTGGTAGGAGGATCAGGAAGGAGAAACACATGGGGGTGAGGTATGAACCAGAGCATCTGTTTCTCTCAGCCCCTTGTACCTGAGCTATTCTCAGTGAGTAAGCCACTGTGCTAGACACCTCACCCGCAGCATTAGCCCAAATCTACGGTCCTCAACATTTAGTGGCTATTAGAGCAGGCCTATTTACAGTATTCACCTGCATAATCAGTTCTCGCTAGTGTACCCACAGTAGTGATTCTTGCAGCGGTAGTTGTCCATTGGGTTTCCATCATTATTATTTTTAGTAAATTTGTGCTCTCTGTGCATGAGGATGTGTTTCTTCTTCAACGGTCCCGGAGCCACACAGATCGTGAGTTGGTGTCCTGAGTGTAAGCGTATTAATCCCCGCGTGCCCCTGTAATGTCTAGGCGAGTCCCGGGTAGGTGTGGACACCCCATGTGTTGTCTGTAGCCTTTACTCCACTACTGCTGCTCCACTATCCCCTGCACACCACACAATGTACATACACCACTCGGCTGATATGCCGCGTGCTGCCTTAGACAAGGTGTGTAGAACACAAGGGCGTGTATTGTGGAGAAGAAGATTACAGCAGCCACCACTTACCAGGCTGTGGGCGCCCATGACGTGGAGGACTGAGGCGTGTCCTTGTCTTCTATGCACCTTGCTGTATAATACATCCCTGGCCAGCTCTAACTTACCACTGTAGCCACTTGCCCTCACCACTGTTATTATTCTCATGGTTCAGGTCATTGGAGGCACGTTGCAGGAGCGGCTGATACCCGTACCGTATAGCAAGACCTCCACAGACCAGGCTGTAAGCTACACCCCTCTCTCTTGTCTCTTCTTAGACTCATAATTTGGACTGATGTGATCGCTCGCTCACTTCCCCTCAAGTCTCTGCCCTTGTTCTGTGCTGTTTGCTTCTTTACTTTCGTGGAAGCTGTAGGCTGGTTCAGTCATTGTTCTAAAACCAGAAAGGTAAATCATTATTGAATTTAAACCATCCTATCATGCCTCCAAGCTGTCTCTTACACAGAACAATTTACACAGTCCCATTCCCCAGCTGTAAGCCAAAGGTAACTCCTGACTAATGTTTTCTTAATTATTAAACTTGCCCCCTAAAAGAAAATAAATGACCAAAGAACGTGCATGTCTTTACTTACATCAGTAGAACAAATGAAAGGAAATTGTGTAAGAGACCTCAGTTATGTTTGATTTCAAATAAATTGAATATCAGTTTTTTGCTTCCATCCAGCTGTGTATGACTTCCATTAACTGTTTCCTGCATGACTATAGAGTGAGTTGTGACATAGACGTAGGTAATTTAGATGGCACTGCTAGACTAGACTTGTCTGTTTTGCCAGTGTTGTCATTTTATGGAAAGCAAAATATTTTTGTCTTTTGCTATAAATTGTATTTTTAGGTACAAATACCAGTGTTATTAATGGTAACCAGTGTTATTTCATGTCCTACTCGTTTTCTAAGTGAATGCTGGTGTGGATGGTGTGCATGATTGCATGCTTTGTGTGTGGAAGTTGTTAATGGCAAAAGTGTGTTCCTTGCAGATCTTGTTGTTGTCCTATCCTTCAGATCCCCCATCCCCATGTTGTGACTGGAAGGACTTGTGGGTTTGGGCATGATGTAGCTGCCCACACCCATATTGTCTGAGTATTTGTGTGAGCTAACATTTTGGTGCACGCAGCACTTATGGCACATGCCTCGGACTGGCTTCCTCCCGCCAACTTTGCTGAGTTTCATTATTTCTCCTCATTTTAAGTGTAATTACTGCTACTGCTCTTTGGAAACTACCAACAGTAAAAGCAGCAGCAGGGTTAGACAGCAATGAAGCGGTAGTGGGTCTGTAACCGGGAGCACGCATGTCCGCATGAGCCGTGCACTATGGAGAGCCTCCAGCCAACATGCAGTGCCCACGTTCTCTGGCTGCCAACTCTTTGTCTTGATGTCTGAAGTGTGTGTCCACCGGCGTAAGAGCCATAGAGCTCTGTTACTCGTGTAGATCCTATGGCAGCCAGCAACACTCTCAAGCATTCTGTATAAGTGCACGATTTATTTATTGTTAATCTTTTACCTTAATATCTCTAATCGACTTTGTGAATGGTTATAACTTCTGTTTTCTAACTTGTTACATACTAACCATCATAACTCTCTTCTTTGTATTGGCACCTAACAGGCTGTATAAGCCAGCTAATGAAGATGCAGTACATGGTTCAAGTTTGGCATGGGATCTTTGCAATGAGCATGACTTTCTGCTTGTGTGTGCGAGCGGCGGGTGAGCTTCTTTGCCCCCGCCGCTCACTGCTGACGCTGTTACGCTCCGTGGTTGGCAGCAAGGCACACTCCTCACCCTCTCACTTGTCAGCAGCTCTCACAGTAACCCTCACAGTCAAGTTAAGCCCTCATCTTAAAGAACACTTTGCCAGTTATGTCTCATGTTTCAGTGATAAGTCAAAATTTTTACTTGTTTTTTATTCCCATGGCTCATTCCTTTTGAGTGTTCAAGTGCCTTGGACCAATGTAGCTAGTGTTTCTCCTTGTTTGGTGTTTTGTATGTGGTTTAGTTGTGTCCAAGGCATCTGTGGCCTTTCCTTGAACCCCAACTAAAGTGAATTTTATGGCCTCTCCCAACAGATTCGAGTAGTTAATGCGTTTCGACAGGGGCTTGATGCTCGACCTTCCAACCCGAACCTGGCGGCAGTGCTGAAGAAGCAGTCATCCCTGAGCAAGCGGCTGTCTCAGGGGTCATCATTTGAATATGCTGACATGTGTCCAGACCCAGAGGAGCTAACGGTGCCCGAGATCGACGTGGAACGCTTGTCATCACACAGCCACACTGAAACTGCTGTGTAGGCCCCAGTTTAGGCCCCCCCCCATGCCACTTTCTCAGGGCCAACTGCACCTCCAGCAGCAGTAGCAGCACTGGCAGCAACAGTAGTGTGATAAGCAGCAGCAGCCACAGCAGCATCAAGAGCCTTTGGCCACCACCATAGCAGCTAGTGGGCGCCGTCTGTGGTGTGGTGCCTAGGTGCTGGGCTCTGCTGCATCTGACAATGACTGCGATAATCAGGGTGGCTCAGACGGGTTAGGGCAGTGACAACTCATGCAGAGGAGGAACAACAGCTGTGGGTGCTGTGCAGATCCGCTGGTATTGGTGGGCTGCCTGGGCTCCTGCAACTATTTTGTCTTCCCAGGGGCATGCTCACTTGCAAATGCCCACCCTGAACACACACCCCTAAAGGGCACACCCACCTGTGCTGTAATATGTGCCGATAGATGGTGCACAGACACACTTACTGGTGTATGCCAAGGACTCATTCAACAGTGTGCCGCGCCCCTTGTTTCATCATGTCCTACTGTTAATAGTCTTGTGTATAGTAAGGGTTGTTATTGCATAGTCTACCAATTATAGAAATGGTAAAGGGTTTTTGCCAGAGGGTTAGATCTGTTGAACAATACTAAAGACAAATTACCATTATACCTGTAGTCAAAGAATGTTTTAAACCTCTTTAAGGAAGTTGTGGAAACTTGTATATTCATGAATGTTCTTGGTTCTTGTTTTCTAAAATCATGTTGGCTGTTCCTGATGCTAGAGTCTATACATCTCTGTTTTGTTTATGTTTGGCAGTATTGTTTTGTCCATTTGCTGTGCATGAATGATGAGTCCTAGGTTGTATGACTGGTGGTACCTCTTAGCTTAAGTGGTATGATCGTTGCGTTGCTACAAGTTGTGTGGTGGAGTCAGCCTTATTATAAGCCCGATTTCACCCCACACAACCACCACTGATGTCTAGGTTTAATTAGACATCTTTGCATTTAATACTAATAATCCTAACATCATGGGGGTCGTTTTTATGGAGCAATAGTTGTTTTGAAATATATATAATAGTGCTGATTCTTGTCAATAATTCAATCACTGAAGGTAATTGTCATGTTATGTAATTATATTACAAATAAACTGGTGCACGGTTGTTTGCAACCTCATCACCTGTTACAATGTTGGCTAGCCAATGGAACCAATCCTTATTGTTGTGCCCATGTGAGGAGCACTCCAGAGGCCTGCAGTGGAGTACAGTCACCCTAGGAGTAAGCCCTAAGAACTTGTCACGTCCCTGCAGCACCAGCTTATGTGGCCTTGGGCACGTCAAAGGCCTTAACTATAGTTTTGTGGTTAAGACCTGCAGGGGCCCCTTACCTCACCCTTTGGGATGATTTGCCAGTTTTTTCTGGCAGCATCTCATACTCCCACCCACCACTTGTTCTACAAAGTTCTTTCTCCCATCAACTTTTGCCCAGCCTTTTCTATTTTTGTTACTTCATTGTCCAGCCCTTTTCTTATTCTTCCATCACAATATTCTTAGATGTTTTCTGAATTTTTCCTCTGATTTTCCTTCTCATTATTTTCCTCAGCCCTTTCCTTTTTTTCTCAATCTTACTTTGCCTTGCTTTTTATTTATTATCTGTCTTAAACATCATTACCCCTCCACCATAACAACTCCCCACTCCAGGTTGACTTGATGTCTGTGTGCGTGGTCTGCCTGCTCCCATCCTGTTCTTAGGTGTGGCAAATATGCATTAGTTTTAAGTCAGTTCTCTGGGCTGTTCACCAAACCATTACACATAACAAATTGTAGTCAATAGAGAACAGTTATTTCATTCTTTTCTGTAGAGAAAGTGAAAGATTTTCTAAATACTGAAATGTTGTAAATCCAATAAATGTTAATGTAAACTGGTAGAGATAACCAAGATAAACCTTCTGTAAATCTTCAGTCATTTTGTGATGCTCGTCTCATGATACGTCAGCCACAACTCTACTTTAACCTTTTGTTTGTCAACTAATTCTAGGACTGAGGAAGTGTAAGATCAGTGGAAGTTTGATAAGAAAAGGCCTTGTACTTCTTCTCTTTGTCCATTATCTGATATGTGTGTGTGTGTGTGTGTGTGTGTGTGTGTGTGTGTGTGTGTGTGTTTGCATGCGTGTGTGTGTTTGCATCTGTGTGTGTGTTTGGGTGTGGGTTTGTGGGTTGTTTGTGCAGTGTGAAGTGGCAAAGCCAAGGAACACTATCTCCACATAGCAAAAGAAAAATAGGAAGAACAACCCACTGTGTGGCCACTCTTGTGGTGCGTGTAGGGATTCTCTCTCAAATGCTAAAGCAGCTATTGAAACTCTGCCACTACCCACGCACTGAACGCGCGTAGTACTTTAGATTTTTCGTGGATATAAACAAATGGCTTCTATTGTTAATAGGAAAGAACATTACTTGTTGCGTTTGTTAACTTTAAAAATACAGGTTTTCAAGAGTTCACATCTTTCCTTCCAACCTTGTTTATTTTTTATTCTTTTTAGTCGGAAAATATATATATATATATATATATATATATACTTATATTAAGTGGGTATATATGTGTTCTTTATTTCCTTTTCCTTTGGCTTGAGTCACGTTGTGAGGATGACGTAAACGACCAAAACTCACCTTGACGTAAATGTTGCTGTAGGTGAAAGACAGACAACTATAGACGATATAGAAAGAAAACTGAATGAGGATTCGTTTTAAGACCGGCTCGTGAAGCAAAACAAAAAAATGGTATGAATTGGTTGTTACGAGACATGCAGGTAAACAGACAAGAGTACTTAAAATATTATTATTAACCGGAATTCAGGAATTTTACTCATTTTAGATCATTTCTATTTAAAAAATGAACGCTTGCTCTGTTGTCCCTCGCCTCTCCTTGATAATAGACGGTACGACCTCTGTGCTTTGATAGCCTGACCTCCGATACGACCTTAAAAGTCAAGTCGGAATTCTCGCCATCACACATCCAGGGGTCATATGTTAGCGCTCGAGTGTTGTCCCGACGTGCTCGAAGGGGCCCGACCGTCGCGTTCATTCAAGGGATTCGAACGGTTTGGTGGTTCGAAGCTTCTGATACGTGGTAGGAAGCGATTCGAACCAGTTGTAAAGAAAGTAAACACAGACCAGTACGCATCGGCCGTGAAAGGGTAACAAGCAAACACCAAAACACTTGTTGTATGAATACACACACACACACACACACACACACACACAGATAGATAGTAGATAGATAGATAGTACATATGTATATAGGTAAGAGTTCAAAGTGGAAACATAATCACTGCCCGTTGGATTTACACCGCCCTGCTCGGTATCGTATTCGCTTGACTCTCTCTCTCTCCTCTCGCGTTGCTGTTGCCACACACATATACACGTACGCAGTGGGAGGGAACTGGAGTGCGCCTCTTTCTTCTAGGAGTGGGTGTGGGACCACGTCACCACCGTGTGTACAGTGGGTGATACGTTGCGTAGGAAGACCCCCCACGGAATATAGAGGCAGATGAGCCTCAAGAAAGGAGAATGATGGACAGAGACAGATGAAAGCAAGCGAAGGAATGAAAATAATACAGTGAAACTAGGTAATAGGGAAATGCAGAGTGAAACAGACAGGTGGAATGTGTGTAGACACAGTAGGAGCCTGGGGCTAGACCGGCTTAAAGATAAGAAAAACAAAGTAGAAATTCACTTGTTCTCAAAAGTATTTAAACCCTAAATGGAGGTTCCTCCCACGTTCAGTTGGACTGGGAATTTCCTGCGCTTCTCAAGAGTCCTGTACGTTCGCCTCTGACTCACTCAATGTCCACCGAGCGAGCGACTCGCTCCTCCAGGCCTCTGTTCACTCTCTCTCTCTCTCTCTCTCTCTCTCTCTCTCTCTCTCTCTCTCTCCTCACCCATCCTTTACCCACTGAGTCCAATACATTTTTTCTCTCTCTCCCACACACACACACACACTTTCTCTCTCCCAGCCTCATCCTTTTAACCCCATGCCTTTGCATTCTTCTTCGCTCTCCTACCTCCTCCTCCTCCTCCTCCTCCTTTCCTCACTACCTCATCGCCGTGTGACTTTCTGTCCTTCATCCTTTGTTCATGCTCCTTCTCTCTCGCTCCTCCCACTCCTCCTTCCTTCAGAATCTCCTTGTTGACAGGTGCTGCTTGTTAATCATGGACGTGACAGTTTCCTAAAAAGCCTCCAGTGTTACCTTGGTGACGTTTCTCAGGGGTCAGGTCCTCTTTGCGTTACGGCCGGAAAAACGTTATATAACGGTAAGCGAAAGGGAGAAGTCAACTGTTCTGGTAACAGCAATTTCTTCTCGTCGTCTGCAGAACATGGAGGCATATAAATATTTGAGTTTGAAGTCGTTCGTGTTTTAGTTACTATTATTTATTTTGCTTATGGTTTACATTACACACACACACACACACACACACACACACACACACACAA
>JAUUDW010000001.1:140249-154411 GCA_032361385.1 Panulirus guttatus
TTCTTCTGTTTCCCTTTTCAGAAATTGCAAATACATATATATAAATATAAAGAATTAATGAGATGGCCTTCCTTAGTCAGGGACTGAGTTGGCCATGCTGTCTCAAAGAAAAGAAAAAGAAAACTGGGTTAGTGTGAATTTTAGCCAGGTATAAATTAAAGTTTGTTGGTAAAGAGTAAATTGCTTTCTCGTGAGTTCAATTTTCATGATGTGTGTGTAATTGAGGGTTATTTTTTTTTGTATTTGCCACAGGTTATTATAAATCCACATCAACAGAAATCATATTTTAAAAGTATATTTCAAAACTTTGGTAGAGTTTCTGTTTGAGAACCTTAGTTTTATTATGATATGAAGTTGACATTTCTAAGTGAATAACGACATTTGATTCATTTGCCTCATTCATGACAAACATAGTCTGTCATAGATTTCGTATGTTACTGGAACTGAAAGTGTAGAAAGTGAACACTGTTTAGAATGTACTTTTTAAAAATGCAATATTGACAAACTTTTTATCTTGTATAATTTTCTCCAGTGTAAACTTTGAAGAGCTGTATTTGCACTTTATTTTTCTGTAGGGAACATATGCAACTGTGTACAAAGGACGATCAAGACTAACAGACAATCTAGTGGCACTGAAGGAGATTCGGCTGGAACATGAAGAGGGTGCACCATGTACAGCCATCAGGGAGGTGTCACTGCTCAAGGAACTTAAACATGCAAATATAGGTAAGAGCTTTTGAAACAGATGAACACCATTAAGGCAATATTTTTTCAACTTAGGCTTTTGTTTCCAGACCGGACTCATATTTTGATATCAGAGGTATGAAACATACATCCATTTACTGAACTTTCAGTTAATTAGATACATTTACATTTGTTAACATAGTTTTTGTTATGCATGTGGCATGATTAGCCCTTTCTTCAAATTTGTGGTTGCTGATTTTTCTGTATTTGCATTTTTGTACGACAGATAATTGTTTACTAGTTCAGAGGTCTGACCACTTATTAAATAATTAACTGTTTTAGAAGTTGCATTTCGAAAATCAAATTAGCATACATTAAGATCTTGTTGAAACAGTAAGTATGTTGTCCCTTGTGAATTGTGTGATTAACCTCATCATCCTGTCTGTCATTCTTTGCTTCTTTAGCACTTATTGTCTTATGTCTCCCTTTGTATCGTGATTATTATGTACTTTCATATTCATGAGATTTGCAAAAATGGTGGACAATAGAGATCAGATGTAAGGATAGTATGTTAAGTATCTAATTCTAATGGACATCATTGTGGTTTTAAATGATGCACAGTATGCAGTTTTATAGTAAAGATTTAAGAATTACAGTACAAATGTTTTGAACAGACCAAGTGTTTGCAACAGTGACATATTAGAAGAAAATTGATATCTCTATAATATTCTTTTCCACTAGTTGTGAAAATTTTTTAGATAACTAAATTATTCAGTTATAATACACTTTATAATGATGTCCAGCCACTGATTGTCACCTCATAAAGAACACCAATTTTTGTATTCTGAAATATGCCATATAATTGTTTCAATTACCTACAATATGACGTTCCGCTAGAGTGACAGGTCTCTAAGAATGTTACCCTGTTGTTCAGTGAGAACCGGCTGTAGTAGGGTACATAATTTCCATGCTTGTTTTACTAGAAAGCTTTAAGATAAGTGTTCGAAAATAAGAGTTGATAATGCAGGTGGTAATGTAGTATTTTCTCATTTGAAATGAACAAAATCTCTCTTCATGATTAGATGAATTGATTCTTTTCTCTTGATTTTTCAGTCACGTTACATGATATTGTTCATACAGACAAGAGTTTAACTCTTGTATTTGAATATTTAGACCGTGATCTCAAACAATACATGGATGAATGTGGAGCACAACTCTCAATGAATAATGTTAAGGTAAGTGAAATATTTTTTCTCCAAAATTTATTCAGCACATCTAAAACTCATCCTTACCTGCTATTGAACCATCTGCTAATAGTAGGGTTATGTTGATTAATACCATTGTTATGCATGAAATGTTTCATAAAGGAAAACCATTTTGGACCTCTCTTTTCCAGATCTTCTTGTTTCAATTGCTTCGGGGGTTAGCCTATTGTCACCAACGACGGGTTCTTCATCGTGACTTAAAACCTCAGAATCTTCTCATTAATGACTTGGGTGAACTCAAGGTAAGGTATTTAGTGTAACAGTAGTATAAGTATTGTTTAAAGTGATTTTTTGAAAGGTATTAATGAAAGTTTTGTGTATATTTGTCTTTGAGCAGATATAAAAGGTGAGTGGGTGTATGGTAGAGTGGTGATGAAGAGGCTGGTGCTATGCACAGAGCATTTAATTCAAGAACAACAGTACAGCTTCCAAAGAGGTTGTGGATATGTGTGCCAGGTGTTTGCTTTGAAGAATTTGTTTGATGCATATTTAGAGGGAGTGAAATGAATGTGACATTTTTGGATCTGGAGAAAACACATGATGGGGTTGACAGAGAAGCTGTATGAAAGGTGCTAAGAATGTATAGGGTGGATGGAAAGTTATCAGATGTATTGAAGAAATCTTACCAGGAAAGGAAGGCAATTGTTTGCATAGGAAGGGAGGAGAATGAGTGGTTCCTAGTGAAGGTGGGTCACTGTCAAGGATGTGAGATGTATTTGTGGCTGTTAATTCTGTTTATGGATGAGGGGTGGGTGTGGTACATTATGGGTGATGGGGGCATGGAAGATCAATCAATTTCTGTCTGGAGATAACACAGTTCTGGTGGTAGACTCCATGGAAACTCTAGAAGCAGGTGACAAAAGTTTGGGAGAATATATGAAAAGGGAAAGTCACAGGTAAATGTGAACAAAACAATGAAGTGCATCAAGGAGATGAGACAGAATGGTTTGGAATGGAGAGGACCTTAAAATACAGGAGTGACTTAGCTACTTAGGATTGGATACGCAAAAAACCACAGAAAAAAAAACACACGATAAGTTCCTGAGTGCACTTTCGTGTAATGATTACATCGTTGGGGAGATACAAGAATGACCACTGTGATCTCTTGCAGTTAGGATTGGATATGATAGCAGATGAAGTCTTGGGACTGAAGTGAGCCATAAGGAGGGGAGAAAAGGCTTAGGTCATGTGTACACTTAGGAGTGTATAGTTGGAGAGGTCAATTACTTTTATGGCAAAGATGGACGTATATAAAGTTATAGTGGTCCTGACAGGGTTGTACATATGTGATACTTAGCCTTTAAATGCAAAAGAAAGAAAGATGGGCTTATTAAGAATTAAATGTTTAAGGATGATATGTAGTATAATTTGAGCTTATCATTTAAGGTATGACTGAATTGGGATACTGAAATGGTTTGGACATACGGAGAGGATGATGAAAGAATGACTGACTAAGAGGATCTACACATAATAAGTGGAGCGTGGATGGAGAATGCCAAAAAGGAAATGGAAGGATGGAGTGAAGGGGATTGTGGAGTTTTGGAGCTTGAACTTTTTGGGGAATGAAAGGTATGTATGAGATAGAATGAAGTAGTATGATATGGTATATGGGAGGTGACATTGGGCTGAACATGGTAATAGTGTAGGGCTTGTCTGTAGATAGTTGGCTCTGTTTTAGTTCATTATGCATGACAGCTGGAGGGTAGATGTGTGCAAATGAAGCCATTGTTCATTTGTATCTGATGCTATCTCACTAATACAGTAGAAGCAGTTAGCTACAAAAGAAAATATTTTGCTATGATGAGACATTTCAGGTAAAAGTTTATTTTCTAATATTTAGGTAGGTAAGGTAGTATTTTAACTTAAGAGAATTTGGCATCTCTTCCACTTTGCCAGTTTACAGGTTTAAAGCCATGGACCACAGTCCTGCAAAATTTATACCTTCAAAAGGTTAATATATGCCTTGTTCTTACCACGTATAAATAGGAAAAGCGTTAAAGGTCATAGATAAAAGGAAAGGCTTGGGTTGATTGTGTAAACCTACAGGATGCATTTTTACATATGAATATGATTTGATAAATACAGTTGAAGGTTATAAGGTGGACAGGAAGAACATGGAGTAGATGGATAGATGTCTGCATATCCCTTACTATGTTCCCTCCAAGAACTCCTATGAAGGGTGTGGCCATGGCAAAAGAGCCTCCACTTATCCCTGCCCTTATATGCCTCTTGCATACGCCTCCGCATTCTTTCCTCATTTTTCTCCCTCCAGAACTGTTCTGCTCTATATCCCCGTGTCACAGATGGTCTTCCTTTTACATCAACCGCTTTAATGTTACTATTGTACTTTCTCCTTGTAAGCTCCCCTTCTTGCATTTTTTTCCACTTGTCCAAGCAATCTCACAGTATTACGTTTCACCCACTCTACCACGCCACAACTCATTCCCTTTGTATTCCCTACCATACCAGATTTTTTCTACATCCCCTCATTACTTTCTTCATGCCATCTTGTCATACCACATGTTCCTCTCAAATAACTTTTTTCCACAGTCTGGATAGATGTAGTGAGGAATATTTCAATGAAGATTGTGGAGGAATTATTGGGGATTAAATGAAGTGGAAGCATTTTTTGTATGAAACTGGATGAATGGAGACCTTAGTCTCGATTGATTATCCATCTTAGTTTGAAAAGTGAAAATGTATGAATCACTTTTAGTAGTGTGCAAGTTTATATTTCACTTTAACATATTAGACATGGGATGATGTGAAAAAAGGGGGAAGAGTTATACTGCAGAAGCTGTGTGCCTGATCCACCCCATTACTTTGGGAATAAAGTGGTAATAGATATGTAAATAGATTTTGTTCTTATTATTTATTTCTTGTTGCTATTTTTGGTTCATAGAATTTGTTACTGGTGTTGGATCTTTTTAGAGTATTATGATTCATTCTCCATTTTTAAGCTTTGTTGAAGTTAAGAAATTCTTTTTGTCTGGTAAGGATATATAAGTTTGGTAATTCACTCAGTTTTTATGGACATTGTCAGTTTTATAACTCCTACCTTTTTTAGCCCTTGAATGTTTTTTATTTCATTCCTATTTGTTGAACTTTGAAAGATTTGTAATTCTCTCCTTGTTCCTAGGCCTCTTAGTTCTATAAGTCACTCGTGGTTCATGTGCCTTTCTTGTCATACCAAATAACTTTTTCCATCTTAGTAAGATAGTAGCAGAAACAAACAAACAAACAATAGTCTCACATGCTCATGTATGTTTTCTAGCTGTACTGTTTGATGCACCAAAGCCCTAGCCTACCATCCTCAGCCAAGCATCTCAGACAAGCTACATAGTTTACTTTGCTGCATATGCTCTGGTTCAGCACATAGACGGCATGATGGCCCCCCGATACCACATCGATGCGTATCATTCCATCCAGTGCATGCCACACGCCCTCTCTAATGTTCAGGTCCCAGTTCTCCAGGATCTCCTCCTTTTCATCCTTTCATCTCCATCCCAGTCTTCCTCTTCCCCTTTCTGCCTCCATTTCTGACACATAGGTCCTCTTAATCAGTCTTTCTTCACCCATCCTCACAATACAGTCAAACTTCTTCAGCAGCCCTTAGTTGCCCTTTTCTGTCAGACTACTCGGTACCACACGTCACATGCACTGTCATTCTTTATAAAATCAACCTGCCTTAGATGGAAAAATTATAGGTCCTTTTACATAACTTATTACAATCCTTCTATTTATATCTTAGATGCCCGTTCTCTCTGGGAACTGCCACCACAGCAAAAGAGTCTCCATTTACTATTACAACTATATTATCAGGATTAACAAATCCAGCTATAGATGAAAGGCATCTACTAATTTCATTAGGACTAGTTGTCCCAGAAAATGGTTACTCAAACTGTTGTTCTGTCACATGCATGAATAGATAGGATATTTGCAGAATCTTAGAGAAGAGGACTTAATGAGTGAACCATGACATATTACTTTTCATTTTTCATGTTCTTGCTACATATACTTACACACCCCACTGCAGGTATTAGTCAGCAGTTGACTTAACAGAGTCAAATGAAATATCTCACTCTCACAAACAAAACAAGGCCTTAGACTCGGTCACTCCATTACCATGCTGCACAGAACCTTGCACTACACATCCGTGACGGCTTTAACCAACCACAACCCTTAATCTCACTTAGTACTTGTGGCAATAGATGTCAGTAAAGCATTTAACATTATCCCTCATCATTTCCACACACACAAGATACGTGACACCTTTCTCAACAATGAATGACAAAAATGATTACCAGTTACATAGCTGGCCACTAGCTAGAGTCATTCACAAAGGCTTCACCTCCAAACTCCTCAAGGTCTACCATGGAGTTCTCAAGGGAGCTGTTCTTTCTCCATCCCTCTTCATTTTCCACTTGCGTGACCTCCCATCACCTCATGCAGACCATAGTATGAAGTCCTCTCCTATGCAGATGACTTCACAATCAGATACAGCACCCTAACACTACTCATGCACCAACAAACTTGCAAAACTATGACATACAAATAGAACATAGCAGAAGTGAAGTTGTGGAGCACATGTATGCAGATCAAAATTCCAAATCAGCATAACATGCCTGTACTTACTCTATTGTATTTGTACTTGAAAACAAAGTTTTAAAATGCATTACTTAAGTGGATGATAAGATGAATTATATACCTGTATTGTACTGTATGTTTCTTGGGATTACATAAAAAGATTATGTGAGAATTAGGTTGAGAAATCTCCCCTATGAATGTACAATCCCTTTCTCCCATGGCTCCTATGATGAAATGGTTTCCACTGTATGGAGATTCCAGTATGTAATGTTTTCCAGGAATGTATCTCCAATATAAAGTGGTGATCAGAAATGGTTATTTTGACTGGATCAAAAGAAAATGTAAATGCCTAATAACTGCAAAAGGAATTGAGAAGAGCATATTTCCTAATTATCCTAAGGAATAAGTTATATATGTAGAAAAGGAGGTTTTATATTTAGAAACAGATTCAGACATGATGTAAATACACAAGTGTAAGTCTTAGAAACAAAGGTAGCTAATGTTATTTTTGCTCCAACATTTCCTGATAATAATATTTTATACTTGTGAAATGTATCTTAAGGAAGTTCTTTATTATTTTTTTGAAGAATATGCTTCAGGACATTAGTTTTATTGTATGATAAACTGTCAGTTTATCTACCTGTATCTTTGACACCTGTTCCCTTCAGGAACTCCCTCAAGAGGGTGGCCATGGCAAAAGAGATTTCATAACTGATGAGGTCCAGTGCTGCTTTTTTGCTTTTAGTGCTTCATCCTTCACACGCCAGTGGTAAAGAGAAACTCCAATGCGGTGTTTTTAGAGGCTCCCACCTAATGAGTCTACCCACTACTTCAGCATATTACTTTTACAATATGCTCCTGCCCACTATCACAACCTACTTCTTCTACCTAATGTTCCTGTCTGATGTTCATACCTACGTAAATTGATTAAGACTGATAAATTGTTGAAAGTTTATTTTACCTAAATCATGTGCTATTAAGACTAAATTAGGAAAGTTCAGTGAGTTGCTAAAGATGGTTTATGTGCTCTACTTATAAGTCTATGATGGACGAATGTTAGACAGTACAAGAAAATTCTTTTATATTTTTATCCTCAAATCGTATAAATTAATAATAGTAAACAAAAAACTTCTACCTTGCTTGATCTTTCTTGCTAAGTCTAGTTTTTCTTCATTGCTAATCTCTTTTTCTCTTCTCAGTGACTGATGAGGAACTAGTTGAAGGCATGTTAAGTGTTTTTTTCCTTTTTTGTGAAGGGGATGATCCAGTTTTCCAAGATATAATAGAAAAGCAAGATTGGAGGCAATTTACATATCAGTTTCATTAGCATCAGTTAGATCAAAATAGACAAGGATACCACCTGTTGGCCAGCTCACTAACTACAGTGGTTGGAAAGTTGATGTACTTTTCTGAAAAGTTTTGAAGGGGTTTATGAATGCACAGAATGTTTTGCAAAGTTGGTTTTGGGTTTTGAAATACTTGAATGTCCATTGATATTTGGCTTTACATGGCAGGTGCATAATACAGCATGATGTCATGGCCTTTAGGAGTTGCTGTGCATTAGGTTCCTTATTCAAAAATATTTAGAAGAGGTCAGAGCATCAACATATAGATTTGTACGCTTGTAGGGAATAGTGCACTGTTCATCTAGTTTTTGTTTCCTAGTTGCCTCTTTATTTTTCATGTGTTTGGTTGGATAGCCTCTTAGAGGTTTTTGCAAATGCATTTCATTAAATCTCCATTACGTGTTAGTCCCATGTTAGTCTTTTTTTTTTAATACGTTATTCTTTATAAGAATTTTTTAATCCCATAAGATGTTAACATTATGAATTCAAGTGTATTAGGTATGCACATACTAGTATTTTACATTGCTTTCGTTCTTTTTAGCTGGCAGAGTTTGGCTTGGCACGAGCCAAGTCTATAACAACCAAGACATACAGTAATGAAGTTGTCACGTTATGGTATCGACCTCATGATGTCCTTTTAGGGTCCACAGAATATTCCACACAAATTGATATGTGGTGAATGGTGTTTTGGTTATGCTTGAGTATATGATCTACCTTTTTATGGCATAGTGGACCTTACCTCAATACTTTTTGTGTCATGATTTTGTGTGTCAGATATTGTGATCATATTTCATGACGTATGAATTGCCAGTTGCATACACAATCTCTCTTAGTGCAATGTCTCATAAGATGCATGAGAGTTCATCCCACTTTAACTGACTACGTACGTAACCCGTTACCCCTTGAACTGCACAGTTGCGTACGGAACCCCTTACCCCTTGAACTGCACAGTTAATTCTAAGGGACCCTCTTGTGTGGAAAAAAATTCAAAAAATAAAATCAGATTTTTTCCTTAAAACACTTGAATTTTATTTACAAATAAAGAAAAGTCCAGGTTGTATACACTTCTTTATATTGGTATGGTGGCAGGTTCTTTTTCAGGATTTGGTTTGAGGGTAGGGGTAAATGATCAAGATAACAATGAAGAGTTCAAAAAAGAGTGGTGTGCAAGAACACGTTGTATGGTATAAAAGTGAACACTTGATGCTTTTTGAGTGATTTGGATGTTGAATGAAATCATGTTTGTCAAATTCTAATAAGAGTCAATACAGTTGTTATACAGAAGAAAGTCTATTATGACACCAGTGATTGCTTTTGGAGAAAAATTGATTTATCATGTTTGATAACATGAAACAGCTGAGAGCAGTAATCAAGGGAGTTATGTCTAATGAAACAAATTAGTATGCTTTTGCAATGAGAAAATTTAATCATCATGAACAAGTCATAGTTTCTGGAGGGCTAAGAAACAGACAACTTTTTTCCCGACCAACATCACATGGATAAAACCTGCATGAGATGCCATCTCAGTGAAACAAAAAGGAAAAGAAAATGAAAGCAGAAATTACTCAAGGCTCTGCAGGTGTTTGTGGACACGACTTTTTAAGGAAGAAAGGTTATTTAAAGAGGGAAAATCATAAGAAGGACGTGGATTCTATAGCTCAGCTATATGAAGGAAAAAGGAGGTTTCATAACAGCCAGTCGTCAAGTGGCCAGTCACCACACACAAGCAATGGGAAGCAGTAGCCAAATGTGTGCCTTAGTTCTGAGTCTTGTTGATGGGGACACATACAGACAGCTTATAAGAACAGTGGCCAAGATGATATATGTAGATTAGAGTGAAGAGCAGCATTGTGGTGTACAGTGGCCAAGATGATACCTGTAAATTGGAGAGAGAGCAGCAGCATTATGGCATAAGGAAAGGGAAGGTTGAAGCGAGCTGATGTGTGGAGCATTACTAAGAGGGAAGGATTTTGATGCCATCCTTGCTAATAGGTGGAAAATGAGAAACCCCGGGTGTGTGAGCAGTACTCCATACTTGTGCAAATAAAATCCAATAGATATTAAATAGCTACTTACAAGAAAAATAATTAAATATAGTTACAGCGATTGGGAAACAGAGGCTATGATGCTGATTATGTGGGTTTTTTATTACAGAATGGAGAATGTAGTTATAACCAACATGTTTATGATGTTAGAGAATTGAGTTATGGTACAGCAAACACTCGCTTTAACAGACCCAGATATAAAGGATTTCGGATTTAACGGACAGGGCAAACAATGATATATCAATAAATAATGATTGATAAAATAAAAGAAATTTAGAATATCTCAAACGCTGCACCATGCGCATATCATATCACACTTGGTTTTGGTAGTGTAGGGTATACTCACTTTGTTTCAGTCTCAGTCTGCCTCAAGCTATCGTGCCGTCAGGTTATACAGAGAATTGTGACTTTATTCATTAGATAATTTTGCAATTCTTATAATCCAAATTGGCATCAAGTGGAAGAGGAGTGAAAAGAAAACGTGTGAACTGTATATTGTATATTGCATTAAAAAATGGCCCATAAGGTTACATTCGATTTACCGAACTTTTGGCATTAATGGATATCCTCTCCCCCTATTAGTCTGTTAAATCGAGGGTTTACTGTATTGTGAAACTGAAATTCTTAAAATGGAGATATATGGAGTAGGGGTAGGGAAAGGAAAGTGAGATGAAGTATATCAAGTGAAATCATCGTTACAAGAATGAGTAGGATTAAAAGTAAAAAAGATATCATTATCGAGAGAATAAAGAGAGTAGGCAGTAGGACACACATGAGGAACACCTTTGTTAATAGAAAAGGAGGAAGTTGCTCCATCAGTGAGTAATGCAATGGAATGCCCAGAGAGGATTTTGTGGGTAAGAGAATGGAGAGAAGCAGAGAAACTGAAGGAAGGAAGGAAGTTATTACAATGACTTATGCTGTACCATGTCAGATGCTTTATAGGTGATGAGGACTTCGACAAAAGTTTCACCAATATCTCTGACAGAGGAGGATTAGAGGTGAGTTACATAGGAGAGATCACTAGTAGACTTATCCCTGCAAAATCCATGCTGGTCATTAGAAAGAAGGGAATGGAATTCTAAGTGCTAGAGAAAGTAAGTTTCAAACACTTTGTAGATAGCAGGAGTGACAGTAATGGGGCTATAGTTGGAGTGGTTAGAGTAGCCTCCTTTCTTAGGAATGGGCTGCACCAAAGCATGCTTCAAAGGGGAAATAAAATTCTGTATATTTAGACAAAGGCTTAATCGGCAAGCTGCTACATCACATGATTGCTGTATGGCGTTGGCAACTCTAGGTTGGGCTGTTTTGATAAGTGTTTCTTTCCTACAACTCTAAGCTTTGTAATTCTCTACCCTCTCACGTCTTTCCCAATAACTGTGACCTGGCACATTGTAAAAGATAAGTTTATCATTTCCTCCATAATTTGCGAATACAGTAAACCCTCAATTTAACTGACCCCGATATACCGGATTTCGGAGTTAACAGACCAGGCAAACAATAATGCACTAATTGATAATAATTTGAAAAATGATCAAAATTCAATAATTTCAAACGTCGCACCATGAACATTTCATATCAGAGTGTTTTTTTTTTTTTTTGGTAGCGTGGGGTAGACTCACTTTGTTTCTGTCTCAGTCTGCCTCAAACTGTCATACGGTCAGGTTGTATACAGAGAATTGTGACTTTATTTATTGAATGATTTTGCAATACTTACAATTTAAAATTACATGAAGTGATTATGAATTAACAGACAGCGTGTGAACTGTATATTGCATTAAAAAAAAGAAAGGCCCATTTAGGTTACATTCGATTTGACGGACTTTTGGTATCAACCGACACCCCTTCCCCCTCTATTAGTCAGTTAAATCGAGGGATTACTGTACTTTTCTTTAGCTCTTCTTTGTCTCTTTCATAATCCTCTCTATATTTCAATTACGGCTAGGCCTTGATGTGGAATTTTGTCCCATATTGAAGCCTCCAACAACAACAACAACAAAAAAAAGACTGCAGTTTTTTAAAAACTGTGAAAGGGATGCAGATACTGTGGAAGAATTTATACTGGTTGACTTTGTAAATGAATTGTGAAATGGCAAATAACTGTAGGATTGAACAAGGGGCCAGTGGTAACTGGCCCCTTGTGCAATCCTGTAGTTATTTGCCATTTCACAATTCATTTAAAAAATCAACCTGTATAAATTCTTCCACAGTATCTGCATCCCTTTCACTGTATCAAAAAAACTGTCATTTCTTTGTTTTGTCGGAGGCTTCAGTCATGGATAAAAGTCCACATCAGGGCCATGCTTTAATTGAAATATAAAAAGGATTATGAAAGTGAAAAAGAGCCAATGGAAAGTACAGTAAACCCTTGATTTAACAGATTAATAGGGGGATGGGGTGTCCGTTAATGCAGGACCTTGAAAATAGACCCCATAATTCTCATCTCCTTAATTCTTCAGCTGAATGACATTGGAAGATGGTAACCTTATCTGCTCTTCATTGTATGTTATTTGACACCCAGCTTTTGTTTTTGTTCAAAGCTTTTTGGTTTTGCTGTGATAGATGAATGGCCGGGAAATAATGAGCAGTCAAGGAAGGTTCTGGAAATATGAATGCATGAAGAAAGTATAGCTCAGCCAGAGAAAAATGTGATAGATGAGGAAGAAAAGATAGATTGAACATTCTCCTTTTTAAGTACTGTAACAGATACATAGCAGTAGTTTAGCTTCAACAATTATTATTTAAATGTATAGAAGCAGTGATGGGAGAAATAAAAGAATTGTGTTATGGAAAAAGCATTTTCTTATCTAAATGAAAAGAGAATTGATAGGATTCCTGGTTTTTATGTAATCTTAAGCCTGTTTTATAGAGGACCTACCTCTTTGGGAGAAGCTAGGACGTACCTGTCTGGTGGAGTCTAGGCCCTACGTCTCTGGTAGAGGTTAGGACTTACCTCTTAGGTAGAGGTTATGACCAACCTCTCTGGTAGAGGCTTGAACCTACCACCTCTCTAGTAGAAGATAGGACCTATCTCTCTGGTAGAGGCTTGAACGTACCTCTCTGGTAGTTGCTTGCAAAACTGAATTTTTTCTATCTGCCCCTTCATCTGTCCATACTGAATTATTTTGCTGAAGTAGTAAGCTGATTTCTCATATTAAATACTGTACAGTATGAAGTATGATGTAGTTATGTGCTTTTTGTTTTTAATGGTGGATCAGATGTTTCCATTATTAAGAGGAACAGTTTTGGCCTGTACTTGGAAGACAAGGATTGAATGGCCTGTTTTAGTTTTGTCCACAAATTGTTTCCCTTTTTTCATGATCAAACATTACCTCAGGTATTTTTCATATTGTAAGAAAAATTCCTTAAAATGTTTTTAAATGGCACTGGTAGGAAGACATGTACTGCATAGCAGTAATTCATTCAGCTTGTTCTTACTATGCAATTTAAGGATATTGCATTAGTCAGGAAACTGAAAAAAGAAACATGAAGTACTAGGTGAATAAATGCTTTACTCTTTCAGGGGAGTCGGTTGTATTATGTACGAGATGATCAGTGGACGACCGCTGTTCCCTGGTGCGACCGTTGAAGATGAACTTCACCTAATTTTTCGTACTTTAGGCACTCCTACTGAAGCAAATTGGCCTGGCATCAGCGGCAATGAAGAATTTTCTCAGTATTCATTTCCCACTCACACAGGAGAGCCCCTTCTGGCACGAGCTACCAGATTGGCTCATGATTCTGCATTGGGACTTTTAACAAAGTTTCTTTTGGTAAGTCATCGATACAGTAATTTTTCTGTGATGGCAGGTAATTTTTGATCAAATAAACCTTTGGAATATCATATGCTACTGTTACATAAGAAATAAGAATATATTGTAGCAGTACCAGCGTAGGCTGAATTTGTGATGTGACAGTAATAGATCAGTTTGAATAGGGTTATTATAGATTTTGTCCAAAGTTATTTTGATTTATTTGTTGTTTTCACACCATTTCAGGTAGTTCAGTTTAGTGCTGAACTATGGAATGAGTTGCTTGAGTATTAAAGAAATTCCTTCTTGTTTACTTGTATGGCTCAAAAGATATAAAGGTAAAACTATCGAGAGATTAGATTGCACCTGTGGTTAAATTTTGCTATTAACATGTAGAGTATTATGTGAGCTCTTGTGATTAAGTTATGATACATGGGTATTAGATATCTTAATCTTTAAGTTTTTTTTTATCAACATATTGCA
>JAUUDW010000001.1:233358-244089 GCA_032361385.1 Panulirus guttatus
TTGTTCCCCCCCCCCCCCCCCCTCGCTCCCAGACCGTTCCATCCCACTTCTTGTCACCACGCACCCTTCCATTCCCTTCCCATCCCTCCCGCTACTTACCTTCCCTCATTCTGTCCCTTAATCAGCTGGCGGACTGACTTTCACCTGAGTTCACTGGCGCTAACAGAAGTCCTTACGTAATCCCCGAGGGACAGTGACGGGTCCTCCCAAACACACGCAATGACAGTTTTTCCACGGGCGAACGTTCGGGTGACCCGGTCCCTCCAGAGATCCACATCGATATTTAGTGTACCGTGATTATTTTAGGATTGTAGCGACTGGATGGCTGGCTGGTCTCTAGAGCGGCAGCGGTGAGCACACTTGCAGTTGTTGATATGACCTGAGTGCAGACCACGCCACCTTCGTCGTCTCTGGTGCAGCCAGGCCAAGCCGCCCTTCCTTCTCCTCCTCCTCCTCCTCCTCCTCCTCCTGGCAGTATTAACGTACACAGAACACGAGCCGTCTTTAGCAACACGCTTAAGCAAACACGGAAATAAAGAACGAGCGAAGAATTACGTCAGATATTCGCGAAGTGTTGTGTAAATGATTTACGAAAGGCATTACCGAAGACAGCGAATGTGGAAGGGATGAGACACGGACCATGTATCGACCAGTTATATTCCAAGGTCCGTCCGTCGAATCATACGTCTTCCAGAAGAGACATTAAGCCGGTTATCGTGCTGTGAGAGGCAGGCGCTGTAGCACACTACGCCAAAGGTCACCAGGAATGTTTTCCCCAGTGCGGCGCGACTGTGTCTGTCTGTCTGTCTCTCTGTACTGTATATATGTGGACGTTTTTGTCGCAGTTGTTTACAAGTTACGGGGAGAGAGTTTTACACTCGTGTTGCCTCTTCTCTTTACCTTGTATATGTGCACCATCTCTTTGTTCCTATGTGTGTACACACACACACACACACACACACACACACACATCAGCCTGAGTCAGGTACTATTCACAGACTAGCCCAGGGTCGAGGATGAACACCTAGGTTAGGTGTGGGCCGACTGCCGCGCTCAGGGTTCGAACCCCACGTGGGGGTTACCCTGGTCAGGCCCGTGCTGAACTAACCACAACACCGTGAAGGCCTCTCTCTGGTTCTGTCTTTAAATTCATCCCAAAATTTTTCGCCTTTTACATCAAAGTGATTCAGAAATTTAAGGACTGTAATAAAGTCATCCCCTTAATATTTTTAGCATACTGGACAAATTTATGACGTCCGGCCTCTCATTGGAACTTATATTTCTGGTGGCAGCAACTTTTATTAACCTCTTCTGCACCTTCTCTATAAGTTGTCTGTGCTTCTTTAAGCGCGATGACCAAGCCTGGGGATTCATATTCAGGTTTTGGCGTGATATTCGACATGAACAAGTTGCTGAATATTTTCTTATTAAACGCGATTCTAATTATTGCCAGCAGACAGTTTTGTCTCCACCTTTCTTCTAAGGTAGGGCTGTGTCGACAGGGTAGGTACTGTCGATTCCTAAAGGCCCTCTCCCATACGGGTTCCTGCTAGATCATTTTTGTATCAAAGCCCCTTCTCTCACTGTGTCCCATCGTCATTACTTTGTATTTACATAGGGCTGAATCTCATCAGCATAGGATCAACTGCTTAGGTCCCCCTTGTGAATTGATCCAAATATTTTCTCTCTATTTCCATCACGACCTTGCCATCATCCGCAGACATACCGGAGTCCAGTTCTTCTGGCAGATTATTTACATGGACCAAGAAGAGCAATGGTCCTAGGACTCAGCCTTGCATCACAACACCGATGACCTCCAACCCAATTTTTGAGAAGGCTCCTCCGAGACGTCCCTTATTCCCTTTCACTAAGGTACTCTTCTGTATGCCAATGGAAGGGTTCGCCCCTTTATTTCTGTCTGGAGATCCCAGCTGTGTCAGCCCTCTGTGTAGTAGTGTCATATGCCGTTCTGGCATATACCCATCCTTCTCCTTTGGCTAAGATAGAGCTCAGTTTCTCATGCTTTAAGAGGTTTGCTGCACGCTATCTCCTTTCCTCTTTGCACGGTATCTCTCTCGCTCTCTCAGGCAGTCTCTTTGTTACCTTTTCGAGGTGAAGGGACCTCGTGGTCTCTGCACCAGAGACTTGTTTGTCGTCTCTGTCTAGTCCATGAGCGAAAAGCAGAGAATTTGGCATAAAAAAGCGAGAGTGTTTTCTCGCTCCGTCAAAATTTGGTGCGGAGGAATAAATACATCTCATTCAGGATGTCTCTCATCACTGAAGCTAGTTGTAGGGTTGTGGTGGTTGTCTCACCACCCAAAGAGGACTGGATCCTTTTCCAGCGTTGGAAAGAATCACTGGTGGTTGCATGAGGGGGGGGTCCATGAGTATTCAACTCCCGACGCTCTCTTCGCTACGCCTTTCGCCACGATTAGAGTGAAGACTGATGCATCTTTTTTTGATTGCTTTTGATCTAAAGAAGCGCTTTTGCTAAGCCTTGTTCAGCTGATTTATGGAGGAGCTATCCCAGTGTGTTTGCAGTGGATAGGATAAGTGGTAGCCCTCTGGAAACTCAGTCTTACTGGTCGTTTTTCTGGAAATGATGTCATGATTTGAAGAACACGAGATTTTTTTTCTTTTTTCTGAAGGACTCACTCTAATCCAACCGCGCGTGGAGGAACACCCTATAATACCCTTCCCTGGAGACGGTGCGAGGGTGACCCGTGACGACCTTAGCATCGAAATGGAACCAGAAATCCATGACAGAAGAACGCCTAAGGAAATGACGGCGAGAAGAAAGAGCCTGGTTCTCTGTACTTGAGCACCCTTGAAAGAAATGTCGATATTGTTGAAGTATTAAGTCCAGGCGGAAAGCAAACTCGTTCTGAAATAATCAATACCTTAAGCTATGACTATATTACTTTCTGTAATTCAGCATCAGGAGTGGAGTGTGCCAAGAAATTCGATAAAGTTAAGATGCATGGTAAAGAAATACGTGTAGGCATATTAGAAATTATACTGAGACACTGAAAGCAAAAGTAATAGAAAGAGAATTCTTCTAAGATTGCACCTTGCCTAATTATACTACTTTCAGAATGGCGCCAAGATATCGGGGAAATAAATCTGAGAAAAGCTTTGAAGAGAGATGTGGAGAGATTAGAGAACAGAATATAAAAGAAGTGACAAGTGAGACGGTTATGATCAAAGCTAAAACCAACAGACAAGCAAAAGAATTACTCTTGTATGACAGCTGTCAAGATGATTCAGTCAAAGATGTCAATCCCGACCAGATACCGCAGTCAAAAGGAATTATTCCCCACTGGCTAGCTACAGAATGAAGACAAGGAAAACCTCAAACAATTTTACCCAAATATTATCAGTGTAAAAAGACTTGCAAAGGAAGTTGACGGCAACAGAGTGAATACAAACAACTTGATTGTAAAATTCGACAACCCCATACGTCCCATACAAGGTAGATATTGTGTGGAGAGATGTCACTGTTAAACTTATACGTTCCATCCCCAAATTCAGTGCTGTATATGCCAATTTTATGGGCATGCAGAGGACAGATGCAGGGGTAATCATAGTAAATGTATGGTTTGTGGGGAATCGTTCAAGACATCTCACGTATGTATAGAAGTAACTGACAGATGGACTCGTGGAGATAAACACAAATTCAGAGACAAAAATTACGCTGAAATTTGCACAGAAAAATAAATTAAGATTTGCCAAAGCAAGAAGGAATGTGAACCGAGTATTCCCAAAGAGGTGTTTTGGTGGTGCACCAAAGAACTTCAGCACTATTGGACTGACACCAGCTCAGTAATCACACGCTCTTCCCTCCAAATAAAGGACATGGAACCTAAAGCATCGCCCATCGGCACTCCAAAATTTTTAGAAGCAGCCGCGAATAATATCCTTAAAACCAAGAGCAAAGAGCCACGACCATCAGTCCCATGCTGGAACCAGTCCTGTGATACTTATCTCAAGACGGTGAGATCTTCCTGCAGGAGATTTAGCGATGGTGATTTCTTTGGTTAACAGATTGATTTATCAAAGAGTATCTGCTAAAGAGAAAAATATATATATATATAAAGACTTTCAAGAATCTTTGGTTAAAGTATGTGGAAGACACTGCCTCCAATACCAGACCTGAAAAAAAGTGTTGAGGAAAATAGGGAAGTTGGGGTAGAATGTCTTCACCCACGCCCATGCCTTGCCTTATTAAAGGTCTTACCCACGCCTATGCCTTGCCCTATTAAAGGTCTTACCCACGCCTATGCCTTGCCCTATTAAAGGTCTTACCCACGCCTATGCCTTGCCTTATTAAAGGTCTTAAAGTTAATGATCCATCTGTGGTACATGGTACAGATTCTGAAAGTCACTCTTCGGTGCCTAGTGTCAGCAGATATGCTCCGGATTTTTCAAGAAATTGAACACAGAGAGGCTTCTCCCTTTGTCGATTTCTTCTCCGTAAGGAAGAGGATCTCCAGTAAGGAAGAGGATCATGATGAACCTTTTCTCGTGAAGGAAATGATATCAAGTCTGTCAGACACGGGATCCACCGCGGGAGGTTGCAGGGATCGGCTGGAAACAGCCAGAAACAACATTTATCCCTTAAAAGCAAAAAGTAAATTTCCTTCGGCATGATACTTGACTTGCAAACAGAATAAAGATTTCTTGCTGGTGTCTCAAAATATGAGGAAGATTGTAGCCTTTGCCAGGGTTTATTGACGAAGAATCTCTTACAGCAAAACTACGAAGAGAAACCCTTTCATATTTACTGCAGGGGTGTTATGGTAATCGGGCTGCACTTGGATTAACTGAACAATCTCCTAAAAAATTGAATTCACTTTCTACTTCGGTTCCCATAGTGCGATCCAAGGCAATTTATACTTCGCTCCAATGCGTCTCAAAGTTCAGGAAGCCCAAGACTGGATTGTAAGGGTCCATTAGCGTTCAGTTCGCTGATGTCTCTGGCGTGGTGATATCGACGCAATGAAATGGCAATTGCTGAGGCCAAAGGAACGTGTTATCTACCTTATACCTCACAGTGATATCACGAACGGGATACATGATTACGTTAGATGTAAATGGCAAGCTAAATGGGACTCGGAAGACCCTTCAGAAATGACGAATTACAGAGGATCAAGAAAGGTGTTGAATCATGTCATTCCTCCCTCAACTGGAATCGCCATTTTGAGACAGTTCTTTGTCGACTGAGGACTGGTGACCCCTGGTCACTGAATAGAGAGGAGACCTGCCCAGGTATGTGACATCTGCAGGTACAATATTACCGTGGAATGTATAATAAAGGAATGCCAGAAATATAGGAGTCTCTAGAGTCAAAATGACCCATATGATAACAATGGAAGGAGCAGAAGTATTGGAGAAATTACAGACGATAAAGTGACTGGTGAATATCGTAAAGGAATCCAAAACATATCCTTTTATATAAATGTTTCTTAGGTTTTGATACCTTTTAAAGGAAGAGAAAACATTCAATTCTTTGTAGATAGCTTGTAGATAACTCTTAAGAAATATTTTTATCTTTTTTTTATGCTAAAAAGCGCTGGATAACCATTAAGTCTGAGCGCTGCGCAAATGCCACATAATCTACTCAAATCTCCTTTTCAAAAAGTCATACGTTTGCTTTCTGACTATCTTTTTTTATAGCGTTTTGCAGACCGCACATCTCAGAGAAACAGCACAGCTTCCGAGGCTCCTTTCTTAAAGATTAGTACGAGATTTGTCCATTTTTGACTCCATTGGCGCTTTGTATACGTGCCTCGACATTTTTGGACAACATTTCAGGCTTCTTATCATGCGTTATTCGCACACTTCTTCAGCACATATGGACATAGTTCATCAGAACAATGAACCTTATACTGAACAGTGCCCTTTGGAAGTCTGTGTAAGTCTTTTGTGAATATTTCAATGCTTTCCAAAACCTATTTCCCAATCCATCTCACTGGTGTTGGGGTATAATGTCGCCCACAGTGACTACACGTCATTTATCTCCTCGCACATCTTTTCATTATCCTCCTCAGCTATTCCCTCTTGAATCCCTTAGCCTGATTAGCTGCCCTTACCTAACAATTTACTCCTTTGTGTGATTACTATTTGTGTGTGTGTGTGTTACGAGGAGAGAGAGAGAGAGAGAGCTTTACACCCATGAACAGTATGGTGTCCGAGTTCATTATCTCATAAATACGCGTGTTCTATTTGTCCAATACTCTAATAAGATAAAGGTACTTCATTACATCTTTTTCTGACGAGGAGTTTTTTGGCTTAATTTCATGTTATGGCCTCTGGTTGTACTATCCCTGCATCTTCCAAAGACCTGTGCTGTGTCAGCGAACTGGTTTGAAAACTTAAGGCTTCGACTGACTCACTCGTTACTCTTTCCCGTGGTGAACAAATATATGTCCTCAAACCTGTCGCCGTAACTCACCTTTTCTTAACTCTAGGTACCATCTCCGTTGCCCCTCTTCTGGTCCTTCTTTATCAGTCGTTTGTGCCACTGTGATGACTGCTGCTGTAACCAAACTTGGGAAGCATCTTCTGCCTTTGTCCTCATTCGGAACATTTTGCCAGGTATTTCGTTATCCGTGTACTTGATTGAGTACGATTATGGTGTCTTACTCTGCGAAAACGCCTTTGACTTTCTCATCTAGATCTTCGTATGTCCTCAATTCTTCTTCTAAAACATTTTCCCCTGAATCTCGCTGACTTGTTAACTGCTCTTTACTGACAGTTTACTTCTGATTAATATGTGGAAAAGTTCTGAACCTTGTTTTGCCTTATCCACACCATTCTTTTCAAAATGTCTTTGTTCATCCCTTCTTAAATCCTGCTATACTTGTTTCCTTTGCTCCTCGAATACATTTCAAATGCCCGTTGGCTTCGGGATCACGTCTGTATCTTCGTCACAGCAGGTCACCAAACTCCTTCGCCTCTGACATTTTGTACGAAGCCGCCCCTCATTTTTGTTTCCCCTTCGCCCTGTGTTTGAGGTTAAAGTTACCCGCGCTTCGACTTCTTTGAAAACTTCAGAGAACTTTTCATCATAACGTCCAGATTCTTGGCTCCTGCACTCTGGTTCCTTGATCGATGTTACTTACACAGTGAAACTCCATTATTATATGATCACTTTTTCCGGTTGGTGTACCAGATGTACTATTCTCAATACCTTTGCCGATATGTGTGGAGAGAAACTCCAAATAGAGATCCGTGTATCATTCTCTTCCATCCTAATACGTTTCTTGACATGCTGGTGGAGGAATTCTTCCCGTGTACACTCCAAGAGCTTATGTCTCCAAGACTTTCTGTCCCCAGGAGACTCCAGAGTCTCCTAGTCACTCCCTTCGTGATTGAAGTCTCCCATTTATCAGTATCTTACCATCTCAGAGAAGCGAGTGGTTTACTGTTATCATCACTGTTTCCAATGTATATTTCTGTGTGTGTGTGAGTTTCTTCGAGGACATGAGTGGTCCCGATCGTGTTGGTTAACACAGTGGATACATAAAGTCTTCCCATTTTCGACCACTTATTGTGGTCACTGGTTGTGGGCGTTTGGAGCTGGATTTGTGATGTTGGAGACGTCGATGGCCAAAGTGTGTCTGGTTGGGCGCGTGGGCGAGGGCGGTTGGTTTGCTGGTGCGCAGCGGTGACCGCTTAGTCGTAGACCTCTGCCGGTTGACGTCCTGGTGATGGTGGTGGGCGTGGGGGACACACAGTGATGGGCGCGTTTCTGCGTGGGCGGCCAAAGGGGTAGTAGGAAGTACACGGGATTGAATTCCGTCGACCGCTTCCTGCCCCAGCATCCACCGTGGATTCCCAGAGTGTCCGTAAGGTGCAGTTCTTAGTCGTCTGGGTTAACTTGCGCGAAGCGGAATGAATCCCAGGAAGCGAATTCAAGTGACAAACGAGAGGTCCAGAGAGCCGCTTTGCCATCTGCCCCGTGGTAAATTCGCGACACACCAGATGAAGGCCTGGGATCGGTATGATTTAGTGGGCCATAAAGATATTATCCAGCCATCAATAAATACAGGTGATTCATGCGGCGGCGGCGGGGCGGCGTGGGGTGGGTGTGTATGGCCGGCAGAAGGGGCAAGGCTGCAGACAGCCATGCACAAATCATGGACTCGTACAGTGCGAGGACCACCCCTCCCCACCTTCGACGCCTTGGGACGCCCTGGTGCCCCCTGCAACCCACGCCCGTGGGGGCCGGACCCTCCGGTGCTTGGCTGCGATCCACATTCGGCGCGGCATCAGGACCCGGGCCATCTCGGGAGGGCGGATCGCGCCTGCCGGGAAGAAAGACGGTCGATGTATCGAGGTTGTTCGAGTATTTATGGAGCTGCGGATGGGAAGATGGTGGAGCGATAAGCCCACAGTAGTGTTGTCATGTAGAGGAGGTGCTAATATTTCATGTTTGTGTGTGTAGCCGCCTGATCAGCCCCTTCTATCACGGCCCCCTCGCTGCGGACCGTCTCGCCCAACCCCGTCCAAGAGTTTCTCTGCATTTCGTACGACGCGTCTTCCCTCCACGGCCCCCTTGCCCGCGTTCCGCTCGACTCCCAACGTCCTGAGACACGGTAGAGTATCTCTTTCGCGGTCGTACTCGACGCAGGGAATGATACCAGAGGTTGGAACGCCTGCAGTCGGCGCAGACGAGGATTTAGGGGGTGGAATACCTGAAGGGCGTGAACGTTTCTGGCTGGGACGGACGAACTGGAGGGAGACCCGGGTAAAAATCTGCCTCTCTGCATGGCGTCCGGGGCATAAATAACCAAGGTGCTGGTATCTGCTCCTGATCGCCGGGGGTCGCGGCATGGGCTCTCCCTCCGCCCGACCACGATGCTACCTACCCGGTTTTCAATCATGGAGCCGCCCAGGTCCTCCCGTGCACTGGCGTCAATTGGTGTCCTTGCCAGCACCTGTAAGGAACTCCCCGAGGGTCCCAGACGACAAAGGATCCAACTGCATCGCTGTGTGAAGACTTCGGGTGGAATTTTTAGGATGGAAAAAAAAAGGGGGAGGATGAGAAATGTCTTGGGTATTGTCATACGGTGGACTCAGTCAGTATTTTCGAACGAGACCAACAGTAACTCGTATTACCAGCGACCAAATCCAGGTGATGCCAGGCACCGCATCAGGCCCAGAGGTACGCCACACTGCGACTTTTTAACTCCCGAAGGCGATTACAGCCGCGGTAGATTTCCTCCCACGGGCGTGGAGCGATGAGTGTGCGCGTCTGTCTCTCTCTCTCTCCCTCTCCGCCGACCGGAAAGTTCTGAAGCTTCGTACGAAAGAGGACGACACGGTGGCACAAGGCGGAGGTGTGAGTTGGCTGTCAGTCTGGGATGCCTGGCCGCGCAGGGGGTCCCCGGGATGGCACAAGTCACCGGGCCTCGCTCTCAAGACAAGCACCTAGCTGGCTGGCTACCTCCAGCCACCACCACCACCACCACCACCAGCAGGAGCAGTTGTTTTGCTCCTTTTTTTTGTTCCCGTCGAAGCTTTTTTGGTTATTGTCATGAGCCGGATAATGTAGGACTATTAAAAAGCGTCTGCTGCGCCAGGACAACCAGAGAGTCTGCCATAGTGGTGGTGTCCCTCCCTGGTCGTGCGTCTCTGTGACCTGCAGGTGACGCAGAGGCTGGTTCTCCTTGTCCCTGCTAACGGGGGTGGTGAGGGGTCGGTCCGTCCGTCCGTCCTCGAGCCGCCAGTCCTCCTCCAGCGAGGGACTAATAGTCGTTTGATTGGATCTTAAGTTTCCAGCGGGACGGTATCGGTCGTAAGCGATGTGTCCACTAAATATCCATAACTCCGAGTCTTACGATTTATTCTTATATCTGATCTGCCGGAAGATTCGATCCGTCGTGTGTGTCTTTTTTTTTAGCGAGAGATGAGAACGCCAGAGACGAGACGACCTGTTCTCGTCCGCCATTAGTTATCGCGACTGGCTGTAGATTAGAGAAGTAGCCCCCTTACCGCTGGACGGCAAAGCTCTATAAACCTTAATAGTCTTCCTTCTAAGACATCATCGTACATTCTGAGGAGGGGGCGCCCTCGAGGTTAGACTTGACAGACGGGGAGTAAATCATATCTAAGGGCCTCCAGGGACCGATCCGAGAGCCAGCCACCTCCCCGCCTCTCCCTCTCCTTCCTCTCCTCTCTCGAACGTAGTAAACAAGAAACAGTTTTCGTCAGACAACAGTAGGTGTAATTTTATGGCCATTTTATTAGTCTTGGTCCCCGGCGTTATCCTTCACCGCCGGGTCTCTGCGTCTCAGGGCTCGTCTCCTCCTCCTCCTCCTCCTCCTCCTCCTCCTCCTCCTCCTCCTCCTCTTCCTTCTCCTCCTCTTCCTCCTCCTCCGCGCGTTAAATTCGTACCTCTTGTATTTGTTGAGCATGACCCTTTTTTTTTATTTAATTTAAATTATGATACTCTTTTCCCCCCGCCAAGCCATTGTGGAAGAAGTAATGATAGAAGTAATGGCGCAGGACTCGGGATCAGATTAACGTATAAGGGAGGATAGAGTGAGTGAGTTCGCCCAGTCCGTGGCATGGCGACGGGGGGTCGGCCATATTGTGCCCCGGAGCGGCGCATGCGCACTAGGGGGGAGGGGAGACATCCCGCAGGCCAGGGCCACAAACGCCAGAAAAGCGCGCGAAACCCCGCTGCTCGTGTGTGCTTTTTTTCTCTCTCTCTCTCCGTCTCTC
>JAUUDW010000001.1:282625-299263 GCA_032361385.1 Panulirus guttatus
AATAACAACAACACCAACAATAATAGTAATAATAATAATAATAATAATAATAATAATAATAAAATATTCAGAGTCACAACCTCCCGCCCTGTGGGAGGACGTGGCGTGGCGGGTTTGTGGTTGGCCGCGGTGGGTGGCGACCGCCGCCATGGGGAAGATTGCTGGTTCCTCGCGCCAGTCCTGCTCCCGTCAATTATTCTATTTGGAACATCACTGCTGCCACTGGTGGTGTACTGCCCGACTCCGTGATCGCTGCCCATATTACAACCAGACAGAAGATATCAATCCCAAAATACTGCAACATTTATAACTGTAAATTTCTGCAATTTGACAAAAAATCAAATGTTACTGAGGCCGCCATGTCTAAGAAAGATGTCAAATTACGTATTATATTGGAATCATCTTACACTTTTCACTTGGCCTTCATTTCCACCAAGAACTGTGAGACAGCAAACGCTCCTTCATACGAAGTGTGTCCCCACCTCTTTCTTTACCCCCTTCAGGAATGTAGAATCTTTTTTTTCTTGTAGTTAAATGTCTATTATCAAGTTGTGTTACAAGTAGTTCTCCAAGCTGAAAATGTCACTTGTTGATGTGAGAGTTAGTTCTAACTGGCTATGGCCGAGTCTCAACGAAGGACGCCTACCAAAAGCCTCGCCCTCCTCTCACTATTGCAAGATATTCCCACGCGACAGCCAATTCTGTTTTCTTAAAAGAAATATACATCGGTCCTATTTACTACCCTGTATGTCTTATGCCACTGATCACTACTAAAACTAATCTACCACTGCTATCACTAATCTTACCACAGTCAAAGGCTATGATACCGACCTCTGCTACCACAAACCATATCACTCACAAGCTAGGATACCGACCTTTGCAACCACTGTCCATACCACTGGCTACTGCTAAGATCTAACCGCTGCTAATACTACCCCTATCACTGTCAAAAGCTGGGTTACCAACCACTGTTAATATTTGAACCACTACTCTTACAAATTACGTTTACCATTATCACTGGTAATTACTAGTAGCACTATCAAGGGGTAGGCAAATCATACTTCGTCAATATATTTGTCAATCCGCATAATTTTGTACCTTCGGCTTTCCTGTTTTAAAACATGTCGAAGACACTCCTTAAGACCAGGCCTTTAATGAAACATATAATAGAGGCTATGGAAATAATGCCATTAACAACAGCCAGTTCTGTTCATATTACTTTGCCTTCTGTTCATATTACTTTGCCGTGCCAATAACTAGTGATACCCGGGGACGAAAACCACTTTCATTCTTGTAACCAATTAATGCATTACATGATTCTCGTGTCCGCGTGATGCTTCCAATCATATTCAACGATAATATTATTGTAAAATGCTAATACTTACATGCAAATGTTACATTTCATCGTATGAGCATCAAAATAATACGATACCTCTCTGGAGTAACCATTGTTATCTAATTCCCATATTACTATCAAAGTTGCATCGAAAACGAGTTTGAAATCATGACTATGTCTGCCATAAGGGTAACTTCCTGTATCTACACAAATTCATTTCGTTTTTGATATTTTGGCGTAAGAGAATAACTTATGTATTTAGTTGTTGAAATATTGTCAAACTTATTAGACGTTTGTAAATATTCACAATATTTTCAGACCTACATTTCCACTATGGCAATTATAACGGACTTCATGGAAGTGAGAAAAAAATTTTTAGCCTTTATCTGCAAATCAACTGAGAGATTTCTATTCTCACAAATAAAACGCTAACTGCCTTCGTGGACAATATGACTCGATTAAAACTTTCAAAAGTCTTACACAAAACACAGGCTTTATAAGTAATTGCAAGGAAATGTGAAATCACTGTTTGGTATCGTATAAGTACACAGACACTTGTGGATCATTATAAACGTGAATATATATGTAGCAGTGATGCATACGTAATGAATATACATGTGGCACTGACATACCTAACCTGATCGTATTCGTCGTAGATGATCCACCACCTGGTATGGAGAGGCGGATGGTGCTTTCTGTTTAAGTGAACTTTATTTACGAGATGTTTAAAATGAATAAACTGTATTAACCTTGAGATACATTTTTAATCACTCGGGTATGTCAAGCACTCAAGTGCCTCTCTTACTCTCTTAAGGCAGGGTGGAACAAGCAGGAAAGTTTTCAACTTGCCATACTCTATGTAAGTTGACTTTTCCTTTTAATACATTGTGCTTTAACAGCAGATGATTACCCGACTGAGTGCTTTGTAGTAACATAGCGAAGTACAAAGAGAATGCAATCACCAGTCACAGAATTCATTACAAGTTACATCATACCTTCAAAACTCTGAAGGAAATACTTCATGCAGAATCTTAATTCTTTAACACTTTTGTTCGTTGCGGCATAAACAAGGTTTTATGATAAATAGCATATACGTGATATAGCTTTCGTTTCATCGTTTTTCTGGGAAAAAATAACAAGCAGCTCATAATGCAGTGACTAGCTGGTAGTCCATCCGATACATAAAGCCAATACTAATAAGAAAATAAAAAACATTTTCGAACGGCTCATATAAACTCAAGCGATATGAAAGCGAATTAAATTACGAAAGACCTCTTGCTATACAACCCTGTAAGTGTAGTTTCTCTTCAAATCTAAAATCTTTAATTCACCCTTCAGATCTAATATCTTTCATTCACCAAGATCTTGTCTTCGTATTATGTTATTCCAGGCGGGAGCAGATTTCACCGGCTTCTCCAGCGTAACGTGAGCCGGGCGATACCGAAGTAGCCTCGCCCTGCTGGAGCAGTTATTTATATAAATGACGTCTCAGAATTTTGATGTTAAGGTATAAACAACAAAGTCTGTCTTCCCTTACGACTCAAACTCCTTCTTTCTCCCAGTAATAATTTTCTTTACTTCATTTTTTTTGTCTCTTGTATTTATCGTTGTCCACGTCTCTTCCGTAGCGTAACCCGACGCGGCCACAGGACTCGGGAGGATGTGGTGTTCTCCCCACCTGACGCGTCATGGAGAACATGAACGGTGAAACTGTACCTCTGTTTCTCGGTTTGTTTTTCTCTTCACTCTTGACTCTCCCTGTTCATTTTGCTTTATACTAAGGTATGTCAACAATATGGCCTATTTATCTAACTTTTTTATCCCTTTATTTATTTGCACTCTCTCTCCTCTTTACCTTATTCTTTATTACTTTTTTTGCCATTTACATGTACTTGGTTCTGCTTATTGGATTTTTGTGTCAGGTCTTTCAGTATCATTCTTCTCCTTTATCGTCACTCTCGTCTATTACAGATTTTCACAAGTTTAATTTTCTTAAGCAGTGGTCATATTGCCAACATAGCACTGGAAAGTCAAATGGTATTATGCCGACATTATTTCTAGTTTCATCTCATACTGGATTTGTCCTTTCCATCAAACGTTTTTACATATATCGACAAATATTGATTCTGATGAACGAAGAGATAAAATCAAATTTCAGGAAGACTATCTAGGTGTCCGGAAGTCTTACCCGTCGTCATCTTGAAGTGCAAAAAAAGTGTTGGTGTTAAGCAGTTAAACCAATCAACCTTAATCCCCAATGTAGGAGGGAAACGCCACCCGCGATCCTAACCCCCCTCAGCGTAACCTACAGGTGAACGATAGCTGGAATAAATTCTGTAATAAAGTTACGCCAAGAAAATATTGCTGGCATAACAGCTACTGATCCACCGTTGTCTATATTCTCTTTTGTCAAATTTGTTGGTCAAATGACCGTTACTTATCCTTATGTAGGTCCATTCGCTTCTCTCCTTATTTTCATTTACTGTCAATCACTCACCGACTTCTAAACAAACAGATTCGCTTGCTTTTACATCAGAAATAAGTAATAGTACACAACCAGATGTGCGTATTATATACAAACAGATGGATGGATGTTCAATGGAAACACCAAAAGCACCTTTCCGTTCAAGAGAGAATTAGGATGACCAATATTATGAGATACACTATCTCCTGAAAAAAAAATGTATATTCATCAGGTGTGTGTGTGAAGTTAGTCGGGGGAGAGAGTATGAATAGAAAACTAGTGAAGTAAAGATTATTTTTTAGTGCAAAATCTAGCCCAAGTTTTCTGTATCTAAGTCTGTAAGAACGTATGGTCATGCATACCAACATGTACGGTTAACAGACATCACCTATCACTGTGCCACTTTTGCGTGAATTCCTCGGTCTACTTGTGTTTTCAACGATCCTTTGGTCAAGGAGTGCTCTTTCAAGAGGGCCATTGTCCCCCTCTTATGACGACTTCATTTACAGGAAAGAGCGGACAAGTGGATGGTTGAGGTGGTATCTCCAATATTGGTGATGTTAATAATACTAATAATGATAACAGCAATAAGAATAAAAATAAAAACTAATCGTAATGCCAAATTAGTTGCAATTGATGAAATCTTCAATACCTACCTATTAAGAAAATACAGTACATATATATTCTTGTGCCATTTTATAATGACAATCCTTTGTTTCTGAAAAATGATTAACCAGGACAATTTATCTGATACTTGAGAATTTTGTTTGTAGGGGTTGAATGACTTCCACGTCCAAGATTGAATTACCCCTCCCTCTAATCCTGCAACCTAAAGCGACTCCTAAAACGTTGACAGAGAATTAAATAATTACCAAAATGATAACTAAAATGTTTCCATAAAAAGTGGAAAATCAACACCCCTTCCTCCAAACTCCTCCACATGATAGCCATGTGAATATGAAATAATAAAAACTTAAAAAAATTATAGTGCGTGTTATGGTTTTATCTACAATGCACGTAATTTAACCTACATCTCAAAATTTGCTTCAATCAAGTGAAAATCTGCAAACGTTCTTTCGCAGTGATGAGTGGGAGGTTAAGCGGAATTCCCCAGTCATTAAAGATCAGCTTTTGGATTACAAGATACCAGGAAGGGCTAGCACCGTATTGCATATGTGATGTATCCATATTTGGAATTGGGTCACTGTGATAATATGGTCATATAAAAAAGTAGTTGTACGCACATTTTTCAACCGATTTTGCTAAAGAGATCATTACGTGATACATCTCTCTTCTAACAGAACTTTCTTCTTTACACCGATGTATGGGTGATCATTACAGCAAATGGTTCTGCAGGAAGAGACTTCCTTTATCTTGAGAAATTGTAAATAGTTAAGGTTAAATCGGGTTTGGTTTAAGGTGACTCTTGTGGTTAGTTTACATATGCTGATTAGGCTGAAATAGTTAACTTAAGCTGATCAGGTTAGGTTATTTTACTTAGGCTGATTAGGTAGCTTATGGACACTGACTAGCTTAGGTCAGTTTACGTAAACTGATTAGGTTGGGTTAGTTTACGTAAGCTGATTAAGCCAGGTTTGTTTACAAGCTGATTAAGGTGCTAGACGTAAGCTGATTAGGTTAGTTAACGTAAGCTAAATATGAAAGGTAAACATTTCATCTAGACATCACACAATATAGGCTACCTCCTATTGCGATACTTCAAAGGAAAAAATGAATTTCGCAAAGCTATAAAATCCTCCTATACAATCAGTGAAACCTGACCAAACGTACTTCTGCGATGTCGGTACTACTCGCCAACAAATGAGTTTGGCTGGGAATAAATTATCGATAGCTTGAGCGAACGAGGTGGTGTTGGGTTGTGGTATAGTGATACAATGGCACCATCTGGGTAACATAAGAGTAATATAGTGGTGTTATAATACTTACAGTTTGAGTGTTACTGTGGCAGATGTATTTAGGATGGTGCTGTGGCGGACATGATCGTGGGAAATGGTCACATCCTGTACCGATAGGACGAAGATAACCAGTAATAGAGTCACATGTTTAAGTACGAATGCACGATTCCAGTTCTGTTGTTTGTGAGCCAAAATCCAATGGTCTTCCAACTTCATCTTTTCCCGTTGTTTGTAAACAAGAATGCTACGGCATTCCGCCTAAATCTTTTTCTAAATTAGGGATTCATATACTTTCAGATATTTCAATGATAATTATTCCAGTCATATATACATTATTTATTCTTGGTGGTGTATAAGACTTTCGGAGTGATAAAGTTGGAAATGAATGCGATGCGAATGAGGCTTCAAGAACGGTATCCATCAGGACCTACGGATATTGAAACGTGGCACCGAGTGTTCTATTATGGTCAGGGACGACTGCAGTATAACTGACAGCTGGCTTACCAGCAGTCATATAACTTTACAATTGTCAATGAATGGGGGGAATGAATGCATGTTGCTCAACCACTTCCTGCCTCATATATGCACTATCCACATTAAAATCCTGCTTTATTCTTCATTTTCAACTACTTCGCTTATCCTACTCCCCAACATTGTCTCCACTGCTCTTTCATCCCAATTCTTCGTTATCCATCCTTTCTCACACACATTGCCAAACTCATACGAGTGTGGGGTACATTTGCATTTGAAAATCAATCGATTTTTAATACATGTACAATAGGCATACTTAAAAGAATCGTAACAAACATGAATTGATATTACTTTTGTGGTTCACGTGAGCCTTACCTACGGAAAATAACCGAAACCAGTAACAATTAATGTCACATAACAGAAATAAAAAATCTTTTCTGAGACAAGCTATGAACAAAAATATTTATTTTATTTTTTATTTTTTTTTGGGGGGGGGAAGGGTGGTACATGTGACCCCAGTCCCACAATGATTTACCCCCCCTGCTGTTACCACATTTCGGGTATCCTGCTCACATTCTCTGAATTTTTCACTTCTCTCAAGCTTTTACTCCATGCAAACATCATTCCTCTATCCTTTCATAACAGTTTTAAGCAGTGGGTATTGTTCTGTGCATTTTTCAAGGCACCATTTCCTAAAAAGAACAAATAGCTCTATCGAGATATTTTTCCACAACCTAACCCATCTGAGCACGTCCTTGGAATCATAAATGCTTCGACAATTTTTACCCTTTTGCTCTTTTGCTTCCCCCTCACATTTACAGCCTTTCCCTAAACCTACCCCATCTCTGGTAAGCCTCTCCTCATACTTTCTTACATATTTTATTTGCTTATCTCCAGCACTTAAAAAATCATCATGGCACACAGCATGTGACATTCTTAGTTGTTATAAAGTGAATGATATTAAACTGACCAGGGTTAAGTTGTAGTCTTGGCTGATGACAGCTATACTGTATGCTGGATTACACTTCTGTTCTCACACAGAGTGTCCACAAACATGATTAAGTAAGAACTCGAGATGAATGACAGGATTGGTGTGAACAAACCTACTATTATCACAGACAAGATTTTCCATATTCTTTACAGTATAGTGTTTGACAACGGAGTATAACAATATTTTGACAATAATCAATGAAGCATAAACTCAAGTACAAAAAAAAATAATAAAAAAGGTTACCTATGAACAATTTACAATCAAAACCATCATAATCTAGCTAAACACAGCCAATGCTGTTTTTGGTGCTCATTTTGGCCACTCAAGTCCCTTAACCTGATGGGCATATCCACTTTACATGCACACTATTTTGCTTTTATAAAAAAATGATCTTGGGTATTGGTGCCCATAAAAGGCTGGGCCTCTAGGAAAAGTACCTTTCATTCTTCAAGCGATGACAGACTTACTTTTTGTTGGCAAACAAACTGTAGGATCTGATATGTAAACAGAAAGAACTGTATAACTGTAGTTAACCAGTACCTAGAAAGCTGTATCAGAACCCACAGTCCTATGAAAACAGGAGAATCTTCGACATTTCTTGCTTACACAACAATACAGTGAAGATAAAACGATTTAAAATCTGAAAATGATTTACATTCAAAACTGGGTTGCAATAATGAGGTGAAAGGATTTAAAATCTGAATATTTTCAAATACTTTTGAGTTGTTGCCCTAGCTAATGAGAAAAAACTATCAAGTCCCCATTCCTCTTTAATCAGTCACACTCCTGTAAAACATTAATCTTGAACGACACATAACAATTAATGTTTTCTGTAAAACATTAATCTTGAACTACAGGAAGCAATTAATATTTTTGTCCTTTCCACTAAAGCTTCTTTCTCTTATGTTCTGAACAGAGAACCATATTTTCTTATTAAGGTATTTTCAATCCTTTTCACGCTCAGCAAAGATGCTTGTCGCTAGCCACTATACCTTACCATCAAACTCCGTCTCTACCCCTTTTCCCTAGTCTTGCTTTCATCTCTCTTACCACCCCATCAATAAACAAGTTATAAAATTCACTTAAAATAAACTTCATCTAATGACAGTTGCTTCTCATAACAGCTGAAGATCCTGTCCTAACATAACAAGGCAATGGACAGTTACTAAACTCTGCTTCCCTACTAGAAGGCAAAGCCATTTGGAATTTCTCAATTGCTTCGGTGATCTCATCAACATGAATCTTCAACAATATAATTTTCAGCCCAATTTGGTATCTGTACTCTCCTGATTTCTCCTCTTACCTACTTTTATGCCTATGACTGTGAATATATGCTAAGGTATCCCTTATGCTTTTCATAAAATTCTGTTGAATGAAAATGACAACTGCATTACATTTGTGGTAAACAAACCTGCATACAACATCAATTAGCTATTTTTGCAGGTATCTCTAGTGGATATTTAACATCTGAAGAAGTGAGATGTTCAAATGCCTTGATGACTGTCGATGACTCTGCATACAACACTAACATAACTGTGGGAGAAATTAGCATTAGAAAGAAACTGAATTTAATATTTTCCTGCTATCACCTCTACATGTCTCATCAACCTTGGAAAAGCACCAAACATACCAAAAGACACCTCTATGAAATCCTGTTGTGACTTCTGAAATGTCAAATCATCAAGTCATCTTTGTATTATGCTTGAGATAACCGGGTTTCTTGATTAGATGTAGTTATCTATATGCCTTGACTGATTTTCATCACTCTCCTACTCTACAGATCCAAAGGCATGTAAATCACCAACTGTTACCTAAATGATATCTAAAATTTTCTTAGACAATAATTTCCTCTGTGATGTTCCACAATGATGCAATTGCTTTTCTTATTTCAAACTGCAGACCTACAGATGAACCTAAAAGACACTAGCTTAGTTCACAGGAGCTATGAACACTGTCATCATTAAAGGTACACTGTGATAAATAAGTAAACTAATTACTTTCCTAGTGTAGGAAGATCAAAGCTGTTAAACATACAGCAAAACTAAATGACTACCTTGACTACCAATACATTAATTCATAACAGCAGAAGGAAAGTTATCAGCTATTAAAGCTGTATTTCTGTGCTGATCAAGAATATATGGTGATCATTGCTACTCTCCCCCTAACCAACCATTAAATCAGCATTAAATATTCTATTTCAATAACAGTGCATATTTAGCTTAATATACCTATCATTCAATCAACTGACAACTCCAATGAGATACATGTATGCTAAAATATCTTATCTTCCTTTTGCCTTCTTCCTTAATTTCCAAGCACGACAGGTGTGTTGATCAAAATCTATAAGTTATGATTTAAGGAAAATAAATTTCAAGCACATTACATTACATATAAAAATTTTCTTAAGTACCATAACCTGCATTAATATGTTGTTAAAGAGATTACAAAACAGACAAATGAAGTGATGATGCGATCATGAAAGAAGGGATTCCAATGTAAAGTTATAAAAACATGACACTCCCCATTAATTCCAAACCAGGAGATAATACTAGCATAATGACGTGAAGCAAACAGGTGAAATAAACACAATGACTAACTTGTTATTGTTATTACTATTACTTGAGTTACAATATTTGTACAGAAACTATATAATAAATTAATAATCTATCTTCAGACACGGTTATAAAAATGCACTCCATCATGTGACACATGTTCAGGAGTGAGGAGCACGGAGTATCAGAAGCCTGAGCAGTTTAGGTTCTAAGATTTGGTTGCCATTTTATCTCTTACTGATTGGGGCAAACAATCACTCATCCAGCACTCCTACCACCAGGTCATACACCAAGTTGCCATGGTGGCTGGATATGGTTCTCTTACGGTACCATCCAAGTTAGTGATAAAATCAAAACAAAACAATTGTAAACTTAATTTATGATGAAAGTATGAGGAGACTTGTTTGATGTTATTCTTTGACTGCAGTAAATCTGTAATGCAAATAAGTATTGCCTCTCTCAAAAATAATGTCCACTTAGCAAGCAAATTCAAGATGTCAGTCAGCATTATTTACTTCTTATTTATGCCTTTTTTGTTTCACACATGCAAGAATCACAAAATAAACATGCATGAAAAATCTAGTCCTAAATAATGAAGATCTTTAATAACCACATCCTGGGTTTTTGAGGCTTTAGTGTATGTCATGAGGTGGCTATTGAGTGATCAATAGAAAATTATCCGATGGAGATGGATAAAACTTTACAACACAAAGACAGCTGTTGTCCATACCCTTAAAATATATTTTGCTCCTTCTGATGATTCATAAAGATAATATCAATGTTGGTTTAAAAAAGTCTTGCATTTTTGCCATTAATAAAAAAATATAAAGGAAACAGACCATAGGTTAAGATGCCAAAGTCATTAAATCAATAAAATTTCACAATAAAAATTAAAGGCAAAGTATCAGGGTAAAGGTAGAGATGACTTACCGAGATTCTAAGACAGTCCAGACACTAATCAAACTAATAAATAAGTCTGTAACCTAAAGAGGTTAAGTGTCATTATCAAAATTATATTACATATCTCTTATTGTGACATTAGAACCCGATGCTCTGCTAAATGCACATCTAACAAATTGTACAGCATGTTATACTGTGACCAACAACACAGCCAATTTACATTCTTTCATTGCAAGAGTTATGGTATCTGACTGTCACTACATAAATACCAGTAACTACAATTTATGTGAACCTTTATCTGTGGGCCCTAGTTTGTGACCAATATTGGAAATGAAGCATGACAAGCTACTTATAATACTCATCATACTGGTTTACGAAACAAACCAAAAACATTCGGTGGGTATTTCAGTAGCATCCTCAAACTGGCCAATGTCTATATAATGCATGTGTTATGGCACATGCATTGTTCAGTCAATGTGAACTGTTATCGAAACTGTCATTGTCAAATCCAGCCATTCAAGCTTTGTCTCTATCACCAGTGGTACACAACGGCAATTCTTTCTCGGGAATGTAAAACTTAGCCACTACTTTTCTGTCATATGAAGAAGCTGAGCTGATGCACAAGAAAAATATATCATATGATAAAAATATCCTTGACATTTACTTAAAACTTTGGGAATAGGGAGATCTTGTATACCTTTGAAAAAAAAAAACTATATCATTTCACTTGTGGAAATAAATCTGAATGAAGCAGCAATGCTTCACATATCCTTACTGTCTCCAATAACCAGACAATACAGCTTGTAGGGTAACAAAGTACACAATATACAACACAAGACAGACAGATCACAGACTGGTAATATTCACATATGAGTATGTTTAAAGAAATTCTTTCAGCACTGGCTTTAGGTCTTCTCTTCATTATTACTGAATAACATCTAATAATTACAAAAAAAACCTCAAACCCATGTCAAAGGATTTCCTTAACCTACAATGTACATTTCTCAGCACAGAAATCATTACAGAAAAGCAACTCCATTACAAAAATTTTGTCTCACTTTACTGACAGTATTTTTATGCAAACACAGGTATAACTATTTTCTGATGTGCAGACACCTGAAGTATACACTCAGTTTTTAAGTTGACACAATGGAGATTCCTTTTTCGTGGGCAACCAGTTTTGATATTGATGCTAAAAATATTACAGTTTTAAACTTACATCAAATAAGCAGAGAAAAACTCATAACATGTATAATGGATATGTTAATGAAAGTTCAAAGTGATCAATTTCACTGCTCACATTTAACCATAGTGCTGCTTAAGTTCTTTGGAATTTTTTGGCTATCCTTGCATTTTTTTCATTATACATTTTGTATTTCATTGACAAAGAATCCTGAATATTGGTGCTTTACATGCAATAGTTTTCATGGGTCTTTAGGAAAGCTGAAATTATCAAAGGGTTCCTCCCAAAAAGGATCACCATCAGTTTTACCTGTGGGTGCAGGATGACCATCTTCACCATCAGCAGAGAAAAAGTCATCTGCAAAGGGATCACTATTTCGGCGGAAGATGTTCAATGATTCTGACTTTTTCATGTCTACACTTGGAGCGACATAACGAGCAGAAATCTTAAATTCTGGCTCTTCATCAGGGAACACATCTTCAAGAGCAGCATCTTCACATGCTGTTGGGGTCCTCCCTGGAGTACCTTGAGTCTGGTCCTGGATAGGCTGTTCATTGCCCATCTCATTTTCAGTTTGCTGAAAAGCATTCTCAAAGTCAGCAAACTGCATTTCACTTTCACCACCCTCTGCTTTTACCTGTGATTTACTAAGTTTGACACTAAATGGATCACTTTCCTCAGCTTCACTTGATGTAATTATGTCTTGTGGAAGGCTGGGAAATGCATTATCAAAACTCACTTCCTCGGCTACACTACCAATGATTGAGTTAAAATTATCCTCAAATGGGGAATGTCTAACATCACTTCCTTCACTTCCCACACTGAGACGTGAAGGGCCACGGCTTCTGTGAGGTCTTGCAGATGATGGAGGTGTGAAGCTATCACCAAAAGGAGACCTTCTATTTTCTGAGCCTGAACGGGAAAGCCGTCCATGATCTACAGATGCTTTCCGGGAATCATGATTAAAATCATCATCAAACGGAGATTCGTGAGGAATGTTTCTTTGTTCTTCATGAATGGAATGTAAGGAACCAATTGACTTTTGGTCATCATATGGCGTATTCCTATGAGATCCATGCCAGGAATCATCATATGGAGATGCTCTAGGATCATCCTGCCTTGTAAGTCGACTGACCTCACCCTCCAAAGATGGTTCTTGTTCACTCTCAACTTCTTTGAGAACCTCATATCGATCACCTCTATTAGTAAAGTCATCATCAAATGGACTTTTTTTCTTAGTGACTAAAGTATCTGTTTGTGGCTGAAGAGAGCTGTCTCTATCTACAGGTGTTTTTCTTGAACTGTCAATGCTACTTCTGGAGGAGCTCCGAGGCTTGGGTTCAAAACTGGTAAATGGGTCATCAAACTTATCTGCACTATCACCAAAACCTGAGGTAAACCCACTATCCTCAGCTTGCTCTGTTCTCTTTGATTCCATAAAATTGTCAATAAAGGGTGATCTTAGAGAATCTTGCCTTGATACTTGCTCACTGCTAGGCATATCTTGAAAGTTGGGATATTTTTCTCCATCAGAGGATGAAGGAACAAAATTGTCATCAAAGCTTGCAAAAGACGTTTCTGATTCAGGTCTGGGTCTCTTATCAGGTGTTTGCTTGGTTGAACTACAAACAATGTGACCTGAGGTACTGAAATCATCTGTAAAAGGTGACTTTTGGGTATCAACATGTTGCCTAAGTGGTTTTGGACTTGGGTGCCTCTGATGTGATGGAGAGTTGACTGGAGTAAGACTCTTCTCACTCATTGTAGCAGCTGAAAAATCATCATCAAACTTGGCATCAAAGGTTGGTTCAAAGTTATCATATTCACTAATTTCAGGACTTCTAAAAACTGTTACACATTCAAGATCATGGTTTGGAGGGTGCCAGTCCTTGTCTTTCTCCAGCTCCCCAGCATCGCCATCATCACTCAAGGAGGATTTATGCTCCAAGGAGTCATGTCGAAGATCACCATCAAAATTTGCTTTAAATGTGCCTGAAGAAACCTCTGATACTTCTTCTTCCATTGAATTTTGAGGTGTCAAGAAATTTTCATCAAACACAGACTTCTGTTTTGTGACAGTTGTGAGTTCCCTAAATACTGCATACCTATCCTCACTTACTGGCGCTCCCACTGAATGTGTCACCTGTTGGTCAGTACTTCCACTAAACTCAGGAGGCTCTACAGGACTTTTTGGAAACTGCGCATCAAATTCAGCAAACATTTCATCCTCATTAAAAGCAAACCGTTCTCTACTTTGTTCTCTGCTGTGGCCCCTTGACCTTCGACCAGGTTTCTCTGGAGGTATTGCATGTGTTTGCATATCTTCTTTAATCTGATCCTCCAAATCCCCACCCTGTCTTAACTGCAACTGAGCCAAACAAGCTGCTAGTTCCACTACTGTCATCCGGGCTAGTTGCTCCACAGGCATATCTAAACTAGCTGCTAGCTGGTCAAGACTTGTGTTGGCAAGGTCAACTGATACAGTATTCTTCTGAATAAGTTTGGGAGATTTTCCTGGAGTAGATAATTTGCTTGGAGTGGATTCTCTAGAACTTTTAGGTACAGCTCCTGTTAACTCATGGGTAGGGCTTACACTTGGTTTTGGGAACTGAAAGCTATCTGGGTGAGAAGGTTTGGTGCAGCGACTTGGGATAAATGCTGGCTGAGAAGCAGAATCAGGATAGCGAGGCTTTCTGGCAGGGATAGGAATTGGTGGAGTGTTAGCTTCCTCAGGGGAAGAGTCATACTCATTAATATAATTATAATGCGCATCAGATGTTGGAGGTGGACGTGGGGGAGGTCGCAGAGTAACGTGAGTGGGCTGTCTCTTGGGTGGAAGAGGTGGAGGTTCAATATGGGCAGGCCGGGGAGGTGGTTTAGGAGCTTCCTCATAACTGAGGTTCAGATCATCAGTAGGAAAAGGTCTGCTTTCTACTTCTGGAGATGAAAACTGCTCAGCATCACTGTAACGGCTGTGAGAAGGCCGTAAAGATAAAGTAGCAGAGCTGACACTCAATTGTTTAGATAAATGAGATCTTGGTCTGGGCCTAGGGCTGAGACCCCCCTCACTCTGTACCTGTGGTGGAGTTGGAGGAGTCAGCTCACCACTGGTAAATCCTCGAGGATATTCCATTTCTATTATTTCCCAATCATTTTCAAGGCTTGATCGCTTTCTAAATTTATGGCTACGAGGCAGAGTTTTTGGACTAAGCGAGGAGGTTGTGGCTATCACTTGTTTGCTTAAGCGAGTACGAGGAACAGGGGAATGATGGGGATGGGATAGTTGTGGAGATCCTGGACCTGAAGCCATTCTTGCTGGAGACCTTGGAACAGGTGGAGGAGAAAATGGTGGAGGACTATCTCGAAAAGATTCTGGAGGGAGAGCTACTGTTAGTGGTCCACATGGCAGTGGTGGAGGAGGCTCATCAGGTATGCTGCTTGACACTTCTGACCTCTGACTTCTTGGTGAATCATTTGGAAACGTATTAAAATCTGCAAATCCAGAGGATGAAAAATTAGAAGTATCATAATATTCCTTCTCTGGGACCTGATGAAAACGAAAATCTTCCTGCCCAAAAGAATCTGGAGGACTAAAAGACTCTGTAAAAGAATGAGAAGGCATAGAGGTACTGTGAACAGGAGTAATGTTGGTTGATGCTGAGTGTCTTGAGGCTGTCACATTAATAGATCTAGGCGTGGTAGCATATAGTGACGTTGAAGCTACCAATGCAGAAACTTCTGCAGGGATCATCCCTGTCTGTGTTCGAGGGGAAGATGGAGCCGATGCCTCTCCATCACCTAACTCTCGTAAAACACGTCTGACTGGTTTACGCATATCACTAAAGAAGTCTCGTTTGTCAACATATGGACGATTTTTTCCAGTACCAAGTGGATCTAAGTCAGTAAATACATCATAATGAGTTTCTTTATTACCAGACGGTGCTGAACCATCACTGAAATGAGCTTTTGACCACTGTACATCAAACTCATCTGTCTGTTGAAGACTCGATGCACCACTGGTTTGAGATTCCTGTCCTTCACAAAACCTTGAATCACTAAAATCACTAAAAGATCCATTGTTCACAGTTCTAAATTCCTTAAAAGCTGCATATCTATCTTCCTCACTTTCCCCTGCTTGTGACTCTGGCTTCACAGGTTCACTTTGAGCTGGAGGGGGGGACTTAGTCACATCAGGAAAAGTCACAGGGAACTTTGCAAATTCTTGACTACCCTTTTGTTCTGAGCCTCCAGTAGCACTTGCTTGTTGCTGCTGCTGAGACCCTTGATGTGAGTCATGTCTAGTTCTACCAGAAACAGGAGGAGGAGCCAAGGGGGCAGGGGTTGGTGCTGTACTTGCTGTAATTCTGGGCTTGCTTGCGTCTGGTGGTGGAAAGGAAGGCTTGAAGGAATCGCCAAAGGGGTCAATCTGCTCACTCTCCTGAAAAAAGTAATGTGATACAAAAAAAAAAATTAAGTACCTGGTATGAGTAAAACATTATATCAAAAGACTGGACAATATGAAATGAAAAGACAGACAACTTCCACTACAGGATCTACATGAATTTTCTTGTTTGCATACGTGGACAATGAACAGATCTTCAGAATGACCTTCACAAAAATTCCCACCATTTTCATGTACAAAACTGCAAGCTCTTCAGTTAAAATGGCTAGAGTCTGATGTGAAAACAAATTTACTTCACCATATTGTTGTATAAACAAATAATTTTGTTTCAGAATAAGCTTGTTTGGGGTGCATAAAATTTCTTACAGTTAGCATATGTAACATGTTCTGCGAGCAAATTCTGCCTTTTGATAGCATTAATTG
>JAUUDW010000001.1:321627-332907 GCA_032361385.1 Panulirus guttatus
TTTTGTTTCAGTTTTATAAACCTCCATGACATTTTAATTAGTTAGCAGAATGTCAATAAAGGAACTGTTACGGAGGCATGATTGTACTCCTTTTACTCCAGGAATTAAATGGGTAAAGCAGAAGTGGGTCAACATGACTGCAGAAGTAGAAAGAAAAGAACGATGTCACTATGATGGTGGTGGCACATGAAACTATGTGTGCCATCCTGGGCACATGTCTAATCCAGTCATAGAAGAATTTAAGAAAACAGCAAAAGATAGAAGTCTCAAAAGGAAAACTGGAAAGAGAAAGGGACCAGATGTATCTCTTAGAACAGAAGACTGAAATCATGATAGACAAAATAGCTGATGTAAACAATTTTCAGAAAAGACAGTATGGACTCTCATCGCAATAAGAGAAGGAGGAGGGGAAAACACTAGCCGCCAAAACATCAAACACCAAAAGCAAACTAGCCGAGGGCTACTTGCAGTACATTCAACCCCAAGCTAAGACCGAATCAACTGTCTCATTTTATTATTGCTTTACAGTAAATTGAATACTGTCGTCTTAGCTTACGTGGAAACTGTAAATTGTGGTATATGTTAGACGGATGCATTAACCAGAAACAAAGTGTTTGAACTGCTGAACAGAAAAACCTGACTGCCACTTGGAAGAAAAATATGATGAAGAGAGTAAATACCTATAACACTGATATATGTGTGCTGGATCACTGTGCCCTGTACTGCTTCATTATATACACACTATATTCTTTGAAGGCTTGAAGAAAAGATTGTAGGTCCTTTGAATCTCTGGGTTTATTTAGAGTACAGACCGGCATGCCAGCTAGGAGAGGCTGGACCTTTCCCTGCTGACTCCAAGAGACCACTAAAGAGTGATCAGCGAACATACCCGCCTTGGTGGACTTACAGTGTGCCATATGCAATTACGGAGTTGCCACAACTGCAGAGTATGTAGGCTTTACAATAGAAGTAGAAATGATTGTATGTTAATAAGGATAAATGAGGCATGGGTAAATATATATGTGGTATATACATGGTTACATTCATGTGTCAAGATACATATGACTGACATAGTCATTACACATATCCACACCTCCCTCCCCCCTTTGCGCTTGTAGCAGCGTCTCAAGCGGCTGTTTCCTGAGTCTTTCAGATCTGCGTGGGGCATTGGAGGGTATCTCTACTTCTTTGGACTTTTCATCCGAATAAGGGACCACAGGGATGTGGGGGAGGGGGTCAGCACTGGGGTTCGGTATGGGACGTAGAAGGCGGCGGTTACGCCACCACACCGGCCACTTGGGAGCCGCCCCTCCTAATCCCGGTTCTTGCCGCAGCCCATGACGACCCCAACCTTGTCCCAACGGTGAGTGTCCGTATTCTGGGTGCGGACGTGGTCGCCGACACTAAACCTGGAAAGGGGGCGTGCGTGCTTATCATACTGGTCCGTGACTTGGCCAGCACGGGCAGCAGCTCGGTGGTCGCAATCTTCAGTGCGTTCCTGCCATTCCTTGGAGAAGGATGCAGGGTGGGCGGGGACGCACGAACGTTGTGAGTGACCGTACAGCATCTGGGCAGGAGACCTGCCTGCGGCGTCGGGCGTGTTACGCAGCTCCAGGAGGCCGCGGTCGAAGTCCTCGGTGTCTAGATTTCCTGAGGGCGTTGTCTTCATGATCAGATATTTGGCCGATTTGACAGCCGCCTCAGCATGGCCATTTGACTGGGGGTAATGTGGAGACGATACGATGTGGTTGACACCCCAGCGTTGCATGAATGACTTGAATTTGGAGCTGGTGAACTGGGGTCCGCCGTCTGTCCGGAGACGGAGAGGGACACCAACTTCTCTGAAATAGCGACAGAACATCCTGACTGTGCGAGATGTAGATGTGTCGGTCCCACAGGGGACGATGGAGGGCCATCCAGACAGTCGGTCCGCGATGACGAGGAAGGCTTTTCCGGCGACTGTGAAGAAGTCTGCGGAGACCGACTCGAAAGGTCTGGAGTCCCCTCCAGAAGCAGTTCCTGTTGCTGGCTGGGTTGAAGGATCTGGCACGGTTCGCAGGCTTGGACGGTGCTCCTGATGTCCGCTTCTATGCCAGGCCAGAAGACAGTTTGACGCGCCCTGCGAAGTGTCGCTTCCACACCGCGGTGACTGTCGTGGAGTCGAGCTAGAGTGCGGCGTCGGAGGGCGTTGGGGACGACTATGCGTTGGTTATAAAGGACCAATTCTCCATCTGCGTAGATGCTGTCGCGGAGTTTTCAATAAGGGAGTAGGGAAGAGTGTAGCGCATACCGATGTGATGGGAATCCTGATGTGACGCAGTCGAAGAGGCGTGTGTAGTCTGGGTCGATCCGGGCGGCGTCTCGAACGTCTTGAATGGTCCGGTCGGCGTCATTGTGCGTTGACTCTGAAGAATCCTCGGTGACGACGGTGTTGACGATGCTCCTCAGGTGAGTAGCTGCTTCCGTACACAAAGTTTCGTCTTCAGGGGCGGGACGGCCCACTGGGGCGCGCGAGAGTGCTTCAGGGATTGAGAGATCCTTGCCGGGGCGCCAGACAGCTGTGAAGACGTACTGTGAGACTTTCTCTTTGAGGCGTTGAAGTCGTGGATTTTCCACCGCGTCGAGGGTGTAACTGTTGAGAATGGGCATCAAGGGGCGATGATCCGTCATCAAAGTGAAGGAAGGTAGGCCAACCAGGTAGTGCCTACATTAGACATGGACCATACAGCGGAGAGGAGCTCCAATTCAATAGTGGCGTAGCGGGTTTCTGCGTCCGTGAGGAACCGGGAGCCACACTGAATCAGACAGGTCCTGCCTTGGCCATGGTCTTGTAGAAGGGCGCATCCTATGCCGGTGAGTCGTGAGGCATCCGTCTGGAGGAACATTGTGAAGGCGAGGTTGAAGTGTGCCAAGACGGGAGGCTGGAGCAGCAAGCTCTTGACATGACAGAAGGACTTACCATGATCCGGAGTCCAGGTGAAGGAGCGTTTCGGTCTGAGTAGGGGACGGAGGGGCAGGGCGGCAGCTGCGATGTCGGGTGTGAAGTCCGAGAACTGGTTTACGAGGCCCATGAAGGAGCGGAGGTCAGTGATGTTGGCGGGTGTAGGGAAGTCCTGGATGGCACTGATGGCTCTCGTCCGCTGAGATGCCTGTAGACGAAATGTTGTACCCACAGAAATGAAATGAGGGCTCTGCCACGTAGAATTTGTCCTTGTTCATGGTGATGCCGAACTCACGGCACCTGGTAAGGGTCTGGTGGATCCGCTGGAGGTGAGTGGTCAGGTCCTCATCGTAGAGAAGAACGTCGTCGATGGCCTTGACACAGTTTTCAACACCCTGGAGGGCCATGTCACCACGAAGGTAATACTCATCACCCGTGGCAGAGAATCCCATGGGGCTACGGCAGTGCATGAAGCGTCCGTAAGGGGTTATGAAGGTGGTCAGGTACTGGTCCTCTTCCGCTAATTCGAGCTGCCAGTAGCCGTGAAGGGCGTCCATGGTGGTGAAGAAGTGGGATGAGGGGCTGACACTGCGAACGGCGTCGAGGGGCGAAGGGGCAGGGTGTGTGGGGCGTGCAACTTGACCGTTGAGCTTCGTGAGGTGGACAGTGAGCCTCACACCAACGTCCTTCGCGACCACGACTAGTGGGTGACACCATTCGGAAGGTTTGTCTCCGGCTGGCTTGATGATGGCTTGACGGACTAGTGATTGGAGTTCGAATTGACCTGCTGCTGGAATGCAAGGGGAATGCGGCGGGGGGTGTTTACAGTAAAGGGGACCGCGCCTTCTTTCAAGTGGATTCGCATGGGCGGACCCGTCATGGCCTTGAGGGGGGCGTTCTTGAGGTCCTCCTTGGACACCAGGACGTCACTAAACTCCTTGAGGAAGTAGTCCTTGGCGGCTGCTGGAGACTTGGTGGCAGAATTTGGCAACTGGGTGCAGCGGTTGACGTGCTACACATGCCGGATGGGCTTGGGAAACTCTTTAGGGATGATGGCCAACGCCCCGCAGTGACTGTAGGACAGGAGAGGCGTCGGGATTTCCTTGTGAACTTGAAACTTGGCTTTACAAGACTGCCAAGCCTCGAAGTCGCCGTGAAACACCCAAGGTTAGGTGACATCTCCGAGCCGTCAGCTGTAAGGGTAGCGGTGGCGGGTACACTCTGGAGACTGCTTCTCGGTATGTCTAGGGCGGTGAGATGTTGTTCTCCGATGACGGTGACATCCGCACCTGTGTCCGGTAACATGTATAGCTGTGAGGATATATTACCGTGAACGACGTGGACACAGATGTGTCTAGGAGAGCTGGAATCTGGAGGCATGCTGTCAGCCGCACGAAGGCAGGCTTGTCGGTGGGGTCGACGCTGGCGTAGCAGAAGTCTTGGAGCGGCAGCATTCGTCGTAGTGACCCGTCTTCTTGCAGTACCTGCACTAGGCTGCTTTGGCAGGGCACTTCTCTTTCTTGGCCCAATGACCCTTGCGCCCGCAGTTTGAACAAGTAGCTTCACTGGCAGGGGCATCTGGAGGGGCCATGTTTGCGGCCACAGGAGGGACAAGGCTGGCCTGAAGACCGCTGTGAAATAGAGTTTACGTTTTGGCGTGAAGTTGATGTTCTCTCGCTTTTCACCCGTCGTGTCTTCTTCTTGTAGGAGGAATCATACACATCTGGCTAGGTGAGGCGTGTATGGTTGATGCTGTGGTCCGGGTGGCTTCGCAGGATCTGCAACAGTTGACAACGTCTTGCAGAGAAGCGCTGGTGTCGAGGGAAATTAACTTCTGGACAAGTTCCTCGTCCCGAACGCCCATAAGGATGACCATTTTCAGTTGGGTTTCGGCGCACTAACAGAGTGGCCTGGACAGAGGTCAACCTCCTCAGCATAGCTCTTGAGTCACACATAAAAATTCTTGAAGTCTTCCCCCCTCTGCTTGACGGCAGCAAAGAAGTGCCCGACGTCGTAATGCCTCATTGTGTTGACCTTTAAAGAAGTCTTGGAGGGCGTCGAGAACTGCATCAACAGAGAGAGTAGTATTTGGAGGAATGCCCAAGGTGTGTTCAAGGATCCGCTGTACCTCTAGGGATATTGACATCCATATCTGAATAAGTTGCTTCTCTTTTGGAAGCTTGGAGAAGTCGATCATCATGGAGAAGTCCGCCCAACGGCGTTGCCACTGCCTGAAAACCTGGTAACTGGCGTCAGCATGGAGTGCTGGAGGGCTGTGAGCCATGGGTTTACCCGCAGAAGGCATGAATGGTTCCTGGGGCGGCGTTGGAGGGGCTGTAGACAACGTAGACGTCGTAATTGGCGATGTAGTAGGCGAAGATGTCGTACAAGTCGAAGAAATCCCGGTGGTAGGGGCTGAACATGTTGTTGGGTGCGAAGATTGGACGAAAGGGTGGGCCGTAGGGCTCAGCGTGGGCGTGTGATGAGCTTGAGCTAAGTAATTAAGCTGGCCAGGTGCACAAGCTGTGAGCAAGGCCTGATTAGAAGCCTGGAAAGTTTGCATTATTTGAAGAAAACGCTCTGAGTCGGCCTGGCGACGTTCCGTTTCCTCCAATTTCCATCTTCTTTCTTCCTCACGGCGTGTAATTTCGTCTTGTCTTCGTTTTTCTTCAGCTTTGATATCCGCAGTAATTCTGGCATCTTCAAAGTACCGTAACAGGTGTAGAAAGTCAGAACTCGGAGGTGTACTCGTCGTGTAGTTGGGCGCAAGATGAGGTATCCGTAGGGATCGCTGGCCCGCAATAAGAGGTTGTTCTGAGTCCGTGGGGAGTGGACTGCTGTCCTTTGGAGTGTCGTTTGATTTCTCTTGAAAAATAGAAAATTCCATGATGTTGGCCTGAGAAGTGTGACAGACATAAGACTGCATAAAAGAAAGCAGTATTATCACAGAAATAGTGTTTCGCGGTTGATCTGGCTGTGTGCGAGTGGTGGCATTTGGCAACTGGCAAGATATGGCCGCGGCTTTGGCGGGGTAGGGGTTGATGGGACCTACCCAATACCTCTAGGTTACGTCTTCCCGCCGAAAAATCACAACACTGCACTTCACTGCAGGAAAACGCCACAATACTGACACTACACTGTACATAGACCACTATAACACTTCAATGAGAGTACTGGTAAGAAATTTAGCACTTCACAAGCACTTTTGGAGCTGGAGAGAGTATCTATCCTTGTGACTGAAGGAAAGATGGCTCCGGCGTCGGGTCCGATCTTGGCTTGCCGGCTGCAGTTAACCCGGAAATAACTCACTGCGCCATGTGCTGGGTTGCTGTGCCCAGTACTGCTTCAACGTATACACTGTACTTTCTGAAGGCTCGAAAAGATTGTAGGTTCTTTGAATCTGGGTTTAATTACAGTAAAGGCCGGCGCGCTAGCTAGGAGAGGCCGAACATTTCCCTGCTAGCTCCAAGAGACCACCGGCGTAATCAGCGAACATACCCGCCTTGGTGGACTTACAGTGTGCCATATGCACTTACAGAGTTGCCACATCGGCAGAGTATGTACGTTTTACAAAAGAAGTAGAAATGATTGTTCGGTAGCTAGGACACAAGAGGTATGGGTAAATATATATGTGGTGTTAGTTATTACACATATCCACAGATTCATATATCTCTTGGTGTTGTCCTTGCCTATTGAATGTTGTGAATCGAACATTGTATAAGCATAAGATTGATTAACTACTAATTGATCATTTCAGTACGGACTATAGCTGCAAAATAAGTAATTTCTTGAAGTGCAGAAGGGACTAAAATGTGAACAATATGATATAAAGAACTTGTTAACGTGTGTGAATGTGTTCGGCATTCAGGTTCATCTGCAGCATCTGAATCCTTTTATTACTTCGGGGTTATCCCTCAGGACATCTCAGGTAATAGTTCCCTACTCCCAGGAGTTGTATCATCATCAAGTTCACCTTCTTCAACCCAAGTCAGAATTTCAGCCAACAGCTTTGATTTAAGACCAAATCGTGGTTTATATCCTATCAAAATCTTGTAAGGTGCCCTCTCAGTAGTTTAATGGGAGACGTCCTTCATTTACCTCTGCAAGCCGAACTCCATAACTTCAATGAGTGCATGTACCATCACGCAACCCAACCATCAATATTGTCTTCGAGTCAGCACTTCTTTCTGGTAAGTAACACCTATACGCCTCTCTTATTTCTTTCACTTGCATCTTAACATTATAATGCCACCACTCAATACCCGTTCTTATATTCTCGTCTCCCACCTCCCTAATGCCACACATTTCTCTCACTCATGCCAGAAATGCTTCCCTAAATACCTCCCATTTCTCACCCCAACTCTCCTAGCTTTATATATTCTTATCTTTTCCCATTCCAAACTCAGTCTCTCTTGGTATCTCTCCCCACAAGCCTATTTTTCCAAGTTCGCTTACTTTCACTACCCTCCTCTCACCCATAACATTTTCTTTCAGAAAGCCTCTGCAAATCTTAACTCTTGCCTCCACCAGGTAATGATTAGACTTCCCACCAGGTGCCCCTCTCAGTACATCCACAACAAGAGTCTCTCTTTTGCAATCATGTTAATTAGTACGTAATAGAAAAAAGATTTCTATGATAACTGGCATAGCACGGGCAAATAACATGCCCCAATCAAGGTCATTTTGGATTAAAGAGAAAAAGATAAAAGGAATAGAGAATATAATTAAAAAAGGGCTCCGCAAATATTTCTAGACCTGACTCTTAAAGGAAGAAAGATTATATGAAGAGGAAAAGACAGAAGAAGAAGGAGAATTCCACGGCTTGGCTGTTCGAGGGAAGATGGAAGTATCATTACATACAGTCTCCGCGCAGCCGTTCTCCACATGGACGCTTTTTGAGGTAGCAGCCAAACGCGTGCCACGGGCCCAATCCTTGGAGATGGGGACACAAGCAGACAGTTCACGTGAACAATGGCGAAAATAGTACCAATAGAACAGAAAAACAGAGAGTAGCAACATCGCGGCGTACGGAGAGGGAAGGGTGAAGCGAGATGTTGTCACGAGAATTAATGAGAAGGAAGGCTCTTGATTCCACTCTAGTTAAGAGAAAGATGGATGTTCGCTTATCAAGTGTCTTACTCATACGACATGCATCTCTTGCACATGCCAGCACTGCTTCCATAAATACATCCCATTCCTTAGCCACTCCCCTCACCTCCTTTGCTCTCAACTTTTGCCATTCTACACTCAATCTCTCCTGATATTTCTTTACTCAAGTCTCCTTTTGAAGCTCACTTACTCTAACAACTCTCTTCTCCCCGTCATTCTCTCTTCTTTTATGAAAACCTTCTACAAATCTTCACCTTCGCCTTCAGAAGATTGTGATCAGACATCCCACCAGCTGCCCCTTTCAGCACATTTAGATCCTAAAGTCTCTCCTTTATACGCCTATCAATTAATACATAATCCAATAATGCCCGTAGTCCACCTCTTCTACTCACATATGTATACGTGTGAATATCTGTCTTTTTAAACCAGGTATTTCCAAACACTAGTCTTTTTTAAACACACAAAACACGAGTTTTTACCGTTTCCATTCACAACACAATACCTCATGTGTACCAAATATACCCTCAACTGCCATATTACTCACCTTCGCATTTAAATCACCCATCACTAATACCCGTCTTGTGCACCAAAACAGATGACACACTCACTCAGCTGCTCCAAAAACGCTTGACCCTCAAGATCTTTCTTCTCTTGACCTGGTGCATAAACACCAATGATCACCCATCTCTCACCATCCATTTTCAGTTTTATCCACATCAAACTGGAATTTACTTCCTTTCACTCTATCACACACTCCCACAACTCCTGCTTCAGGAGTAGTGCTACTCCTTCCCTAGCTCTTGTCCTCTCACCAACCCCTGACTTCACTACCAAGACCTTTCCAATCCATTCTTCCCCTTTACCCTTGAGGTTCATTTCACTCAGAGCCAGAACATCTAGATTTCTTCCCCTCAAACATAGTACCTATCTCTCCTTTCTTCTGATCTTGGTTATATCCAAACACTTTCAGACACCCCGATCTGAGCCTTCGAGGAAGATGAGCACTCCCCGCTTGACTCTTTCTTCTGTTTCCCCTTTTAAGAATTGAAAAACAGGAATACTTCATATGAAAGTCTTCACATTAGTTTCAAAATGTGCGATTGTTTCATATTTATCTGATTTTTCTTGGATTATGATTAGATTTTTTTCCTTTTTTTTCAAAAACGATTTTTGCCATTCATTTCCAATAGGACAGCTCGACCAGAATATCAGAATATCCGGCTAAGACCCAGGATGAGTCTCTTCAGAACTGGTGGTTTGTGTCGAGCTGAATACCCATTGTTCTCCCATTACCTCCACCACACACATAACAGAGTCTTTGCCCATTACTCCCACCACCTAGTCACTACTGTGTATTGTCCCATTACGCCAACGCCCTTAAGTCCTAGAAGCGGCAGAGACGAGAAAGTTAAAGACTTGGAAGTGGTTGTGAAGAGAAAATTGATGACCTGAGAGTAGCAGTGAAGAATAAGTTAATGACCTGAGAGTGGCAGTGAAGAGAAAATTAATGACCTGACAACGAAAGAAAAGCTGGCATTTGGAGAGAACGCTAAACGCATCTTTTGAGCGAGTCAGAGAATTAGTGGATTAATAATGAAAACCCTGACTACAATTGACGGAAAACTGATATGAAAATAATACAACTATATACATATGAAGCCAAAACAGATAGTACTGAGTTGTATGGCCATCACCAAGACTAGCTGAGATTCTTAAGTTGTAGAAAATTCAGAAAGAAAGCATGAGAGTAGTCGAGGGAACAGAACACGTGAATTCTTGAATTATGTAGAACTGAAAGAGGAAACGGTACATGATAATATATGCACTCTAGGGAAATGAAGGATGGAAAACCTCACAACATGGATGAAATAAGTAATCAAGTCAACAGATCCCCTGGAATGTATGCACGTGACACCAAACAGTTATATAAGATTCAAGAGCTCCGTACAAAACAAGGAGAGAGCCTTCAATGCTTTGCCAAGTGAAAATGAAAATTGCAAGGACTGAACACACGAATTTTCAAAAGAAAGTTAAAGCTGTGGATAAAATCGGTGTCAGATAGTCAGCTATATATTATTGTACTATGTAAGACGACAGAGAATAGTACTATTACTAATGAGGTATAATCGGTGGGCTCTCTGTCTGAGTCCTTCCTGCTTCTGGGCAAAACCTCTAAGTAGGTACTCGTAGGTAGGTATACACCCCTAATTACACACACTCCGTCGGTTTGTCTCTCTCAGTTACTTGTTTTCAATGACTGTTTTACTGTTTTCCCCTCACACTTTTTTCGTCTCACTGTTTTTGGTCATGCATACAAACTGCCTCCCGTGGGCAGCCAGCGATACTTTCCCAGCGGCTTTGTCCGAGCAACTTGGCCGACTCTGATAGGAAACTGGGAGGAGCGGCAGAGCCCAAGAGCGAGTGGTTTTAATGAGGAAAAGTGAGGGATATGAGAGTAGGCGACCCATTGGTTCATTCCAGCAACCGCTGCCTTTTTCCAGCAGAAAATTTTGAAATAGTTTTACCACCTGTGGTCGAGGGATCAAATGAAATCACTCAAGTGGAATTCTGGAAGAATTTCTAATTACTTTGAGTAAAACAAAGGTCAAAGATAATCTTTTTTTTTACCGTCGAGTTCCTTTAGTGTTGTAGAAAATTATTTTCTATCTCGACGAAGTCCACTGAGGAGCAGTTCACTGCGAGACTGAGGTAACGGCTCTGCAGCAGCCTTGTGACGGAGTAAAAATTTTGGAGCATCCTCATTGGCAAATATAAGACCGTAAAGAAAACATAACAAAGATCACTTTCGGATGGATGTGTAGTATTGAGTTCAGGTTGGAAGTCCACTTTTCGGAAAGAAAAAGGAAAAGAGAAAAAAAAAAATCCCTCCGTGGCGATGACTGTGGTGGAACTTCACATCGCTGGCACAGGTCTGGTAAAGCCTTCCATAGTTTTTTAGATAGCGAGCTTTTAAAGATAAAAAGAAACTTCTGCATCGGATGTTCCCATTAAAAACTCTGGGTTTCGTTTGGTGGAGAGTTTTGGAACAAGCCATTAGGGGAGGGGTGGTGGAAGTCAAAGAGATGGTAGATAAAAACAAAAGATGGGAGGGGATGGAAAAGTGAAGGATTTTAGAAAAAGGTTGGGGGGCGATGTGTGAGGAGAGAGAGAGAGAGAGAGAGAGAGAGAGAGAGAGAGAGAGAGAGAGAGAGAGAGAGAGAGAGAGAGAG
>JAUUDW010000001.1:389877-400150 GCA_032361385.1 Panulirus guttatus
CTAGTCTTTTTTCAGCACACAAATCCACGAGCTCTTCACCATTTCCATTCACAGCACTGAATACCCCATGTGCACCAGTTATACCCTCAACTGCCACATTAGTATTATTATTATTATTACTAATTACAATTATTGTTATTATTATTATTTATTTATTAATTTTTTTTTTATTTATTTATTTATTTATTTATTTATTATACTTGCTCGCAGTTTCTCGCATTAGCGAGGTAGCGCCAGGAAACAGACAAAGAAAGATCCATTCACTCACATACACACATATATACATACATGCTCATATATACACAATACATACATATACATACCAACATATACCTATATACATACATATACATACATATGCATATACACATATACACATGTACATATTCATACTTGCTCGCCACCATCCATTCCTAATGCCACTCAGCCCCACTGGAAATAGCATCGCCACCCCCTGCGTCAGTGAGGTAGCGCCAGGAAACAGACGAAAAGGCCACATTCACTCACTCTCAGTCTCTAGCTGTCACGTGTAATGCATTGAAGCCACAGCTCCCTATCCACATCCAGGCCCCACAGGCCTTTGAATATAATAGCTGTTTTATGTTCATTATGCCCAAGTCTAGGCTTAGAAGAGTCTCTTTTGTTTCAGAATGATTTTTTGTAGAGCATTTTGATAAAAAAAGGTAGATATAGAGGCACAGTATTTTGTTGAATTGTTTGCTCAGAATTTTTATAACATAATATTTATAAGGAATACTATCTTTTTGTAATACCTTGTGTACCAAATCCTGCTGTCTGTGGAAATGAAATTGGAGATAGTGTTGCATACTGAAGTATGTTTATAGAATGTATTTCATACTTAGACAGTGGAAAAGAATATGACATCAGCATCACTGAACTGAATGTTTGTATTAATAGAAATTAGTGGGGTATAGAATGATGTGTAGAGCTTGTGTGATTCATGTGTATCTGTTTGTTTGAAATCGTATGACGTAATAATATGCCTCTTATTATTTTTACATCTTTTTTGTTAAACAGGTGATGAAAAAGCAGCGCCCGGGACATGCCCGAGGAGACAGCTCAGGTGGAGGAGGTGACAGTGATGCTGGTAGTGTGTCATCCTCTCGTAGAGGCTCAGTTGATATTGGTAGTGCTCGCTGGGGATCACATGCTTCATCTCCTCCAACAACCCCTCGTCAGTCTGTAGACCTGGGAGCAATGACTCGTAGTCTAGTCGAAACTCGCAATCACGAAGTAGTAGCATCAATTAGTCGTGCCAAGTCATATGAAAAAACTGGCGTTTGGGGAAATAGTCCACAGCATCCACAGCCAACTCTACCAAATCCCAACTATGAAACAATTCCTCAGCTCCCCACCAACTTTTATTCAGGGGGCTCCTCTGATCCTGGATATGAAACGGTGAAGAATTCTGAACCTCCATATGCTAGTGTTGAAAGGCCTGAGGAGAATTATCCTGGATATGAAACAGTAAAACAGACTTCAGACTTGGACTCAGAACCTGGCTATGAGACCTTAAAACACAGAGAATATGAACCAGGGTATGAGACAGTTACTGGTGAAGCCAAATTGGAAAGTTCAGAACCTGGATATGAAACTGTTGCTCATGAAAAAAACCATGATGATGATGAACCTGGTTATGAAACTGTAACACATCATAGGGCAGAAGTAACTGATCCTGGGTATGAAACAGTCAAGGGAAAAACTGTTAGTGAATTTGGGGACCCAGGATATGAAGAATTACAAGGTGCTATCCATCATACACGAACCACTTCTGAACATGACCCAAATTATGAGCAGCTAAAGTTTTCAAGTCGTAGATCAAGTGATGGGGATGCAGAACCAGGTTATGAAGTAGTCAAGAAAGTTGAAACAGAAAGTACGTATGAATTTGTATGTGACTATGAAACCCAAGAGAACTATCCACCCTATGAAAAGATAGATAAGCCTGGAAAAGATTTCACTAAACAAGAAACTCCAATGTATGCAAGTGTCCGGAAAGGAAGTAAAAGCCCAGAAAAGAAACTGGCTGAGGACAGGAGTCCAGAAGAGCACATGAATTCTAGAGCTGTTGGTCTCTTAGAAAGTAACTTAGATAATTATCCACCTCCCTTAAGTGAAGAAGATTCTAAAGAGGCTTCAGTAGTGAAAGACTCAGGTGAAGAGAAAAGTTTGAAATTGCAACTGACAAAATTAGAAAGTCAGCAGTCATTACCGCCTGAAAAGAAATCTTCTCTTGTGAAGAGTCCTGATGACGGATCTCCATCAGCGAAAAGTTCATATGGATATCCACCAGTAGTGCAGAGTCCTAAAGGATCACCACCCCTGATAAAGAGTCCAAAAGGATCTCCACCTTTGACAAAGAGTCCAAAAGAATCTCCACCACAGATGAGAAGCCCAAAGGGATCTCCTCCACATGCAAAGAGTCCAGATAGAGTGTCTCCAACAATGCTGAAGAGTCCAAAAGGATCTCCTCCACTTCCAAAGAGTATGGATAAAGAATATGTACCAGTTACAAAAAGTCCTAAAGGATCTCCTCCACATGTCAAGAGTCCAGATAAAGGATCCGTACCATTGATGAAGAGTCCAAAAGGATCTCCACCATCAATGCGAAGTCCAGACAAAGAAACTCCTCCTCTGATGAAGAGTCCGAGTCCAGACTTAGAAAGTCCTAAAGCATCCCCTACACTTACAAAGAGTTCAGACAGAGGATCTCCACCAACTATGAAGAGCCCAAAAGAATTTTCACCTGTGATGCCAATTCCAGATATAGAAACTCCACCGCTTATGAAGAGTCCAAGTCCAGACCTGGAAATTCCTTGCATGAAAAAGAGCACTAAAGGATCTCAACCAGTGATGCAAAGTCCAGAAGAAGATTCTCCACCAATGATGAAGAGTCCAAGCCCAGATCTAGAATCCCCCCCTATGAGGAAGAGTCCAAAGGGATCTCCACCAGTGATGCATAGTCCAGAAAAAGAAACCCCACCACTAATGAAGAGTCCGAGTCCAGACATGGAATCCCCACCTTTGAAGAAGAGTGAAAAGGGATCTCCACCAGCAGTTGAGAGTCCAGATAGAGAAACTCCACCAATGATGAAAAGTCCAAGTCCGGATATAGAATTCCCACCTAAATTGAAGAGTCCTGACAGAGAATCTTCTGCTCCAGTGAAAAGTCAAGACCAAGACATGAATTTACCAATAGCAGCTAATTCTTTAGAGCAAGATGCTGCACAGTCAGCATCACCATTAGAGGTGAGCTTCGGAACAAAAACGTCTGTTTTCATACCAAGTCGAGAAGCAGGATTTCATATGGAACAAGAAGAGAGTTACGATAAGCCAGTATATCAAGCAGAGACAGAACTTATAGTTCAGCCACCATCACCACTTCATTTAGAAGAGCTAGTGACAGAACAGCCTGCCTCACCACAGCTTTCACAGAAGCCAGCAGAAAGTTTGTTAAAGGAATCTCTCTTAGAGGAAACTGTTGGTGAACAAGCTTCCTCAACACTCAATATGAATACTGAAGAATTTACTCCAACTATGTTGGAAGGTGTAGGGCCAGTGCCAGTTCAACCAAGAGTGTCTACTCCAGAGAGAGAGCCATCCCCTGTGGCATTCAGTAGTCTTGGCTCAGAAGACCTTCCTGCACCTTTATCATTAGAGGAAACAGAAGACCAACCTCAGGAGACTATAAATCCACTGTTTATGTTAGATAATAACATTCAGCAACAAATTATACCTTCAGCACATGACATTAGCACCACTGAACATGACACTTCAATAGTACTTTGCAGTGAATTACCCCCACCACCACCACCAGTAATGGATGAGGATGATAGTGCTTTCACAAATGACTTCCCACCACCTTTGCCAGAATCATCGCCTCTGATGCCACGAACTAGCACTCTTTGTGAAGATACTCCACCACCACCATTAGTTCCTCCATCAGATGTTGAAGGACTGGATGAATTGTTAAACCTTGCAAACATGGGTTCCTCTTCATCAGGGAGCACGGCAGGCCAACCTGGCAGTATACATGGAAGTTCTGAAAAAGATTCAGATTCCCCCCAAGAATCTGATGTTGTTCATATTGAGGGTGCCGTGACAGTAGATGAACTTCCACCACCACCGCCCCTTTCAGAACCTTCAGAACCAGGTACAGAGCGTGATTCTGATGAAGAACTAGACAACTCTGTTTCTTCTGGATATGAGTGTGGTTTCACAGCTGGAGGTATTACTGTTACTGTCAATCCTATGGCTGCCATGGAAGAAAAGCCAGACTCCCCTGTTCATGTGCCACTGCCACCACCACCTCCACCACCAAGTGAAACAACTCAAGCTGCTCCACCTTCACCCATTGTTGCTGCTGCCATAGTTACTAGCAGTGCAGGCAGCCAGAGCAGTAGTAGTGGATCAGGGAGCCAGGACACAGGAAGTGGTAGTGTAGAGAGCGTAGTGACAGTAGAGTGTGCTCCCACGGGTGGGGGAACCCATGGAAGGCAGCCCTCCACAGATTCATCATCAAGTCCAGAAAGTCATCATCTTGATCCACATGAACAGATCACAGAAGTTTGAAAAATAAGTATGACAGATAAGCAAAGTTACAGATAAGAAAATTATGTTCTTTGTATACTAGATAGAAAGTCAGCCTGAACTGATATAATCAGCACTGTTGCTCAGGTTATCCTCAGCAGAAACAATACACTTCCTACCAAACTTTGGGGTAGTTCATTTATCTTGCACCAGCTGTAGCTTATATTCAGTACAGCAGGACTGCACCTAGGCATTTTTAGTCATTTTTCACTGATAGCATTTTGTGGACCATCTCAATTAGGCAACGCTACTGTATGTGAAGTACTTTGGTAGCAGTTGGCTGTGAAATACTGATATTATAGTTCCCTTCTAGGTAGGAAAACTCTCCTCAGTAGATTAAGTAATATTTATGATGTCAATGATAAGGGTAGTTTGACAGTGGCATTGTTTTTACAAAGCCACTTAATACAGTAATTCCCCTTTATTAGCTATACTTTCCATCATCTGAGTGATAGGCAAACATTTCAGTTGCTGCCAGTTTTTACACAGTGTTGTGTGACTTTCTCAATGAGGCAAGTATGTGTCCAGTGAATGGAAGGCATGGGTTTGTTATTCCATTTTTACAATTTCGCATGGGTGTGTTTGTAACTAGGTGAATTGAAATGCTAGAGGAGTTTTTTGTAGGTATGGCTCGTAGTAGCATTAGTATGGATTATCCTGTTGTGTACGTGTTAGCCAATGAGGGACTGTGGCATCATGTGCAATGGTCATAACTTTTTGATAGGAATCATTTTCATAAAGTTTGTGCACAAAGAATGGTATGATGAGAAATTTATTATGCAGTTTGTTGCCAAAGTTCCTGTTCTTGTGACAACAGGCAGGTTGAAGCTTTATAAACTTTACCGTGTGTTCAGTACATGTAATGGTAAGTTCTATTTATTGTACTGTAAGGTTGTAGCCAGTAAACAGTTTGCACATGTTTGCTGGATCATCTGTGACTCAAATTTTTCCTCATCCCATTGGAATATATGGCAGTTGCTAATCTTTCCAGTGCAGCATGTCTAGTGATTTTTTTATTGATATACGATAAAAATGGCCATTTCAAATGGTAGGATTCATTGTGTGAACCTTCATACTGATTCCTAGAATACAAGCTCAATTGCATCTTACACTTATTAGAATATCACTCAAAGGTGTTGTTTAACTCTTTTCTTTTACTTTATCATAAGAACTTCATAAAATTGTAGTGTATTTTTTTAATAGTATACACACAATTTTCCTGTCACCAGTTACTTATTGATTTAAAGCACTGATACTGTTTGTGTGCTGTGAATATATAAAGCAAGTCATATTGTAGACTTCTCAGCTTTTTAACATTTCTTTTAGTAATTCAAAACCTATTTTGGATGTGCAGTCTGCCATCAGTGCCGTCACTTTTTTTTTTTTTTTTTAGCCTTTTTGATGTTGGCCTGAATGTGGACATCATACTCTGGTTTCGAATGTAAGCTTTATGAGCTAGTTTTAAATACCATATCCAGTAACGTAAAGTAAATTCATTGATTATTTTGTGAAGATGCAAATCAGGGTCCGATTATGATTTCTAGTTTGGTATGCCCAACTAAAGAAATTTCAGAGTGTAGATACGGAATAACTTTTTTAATGTACTAATTATGAACGTGAATGTAATGATCTTGTTATGAATGTGAATATAATGTGGTATTAAATTTTGAACATATTTGTTGTGAATGCAGTGAAACCTGTTCTATCTGTTTGCATTAGCAGTAGATAGAAAACAAAGTATATTAAAGAAGTTTTTTGTATGCGACTTACTGAACAAAATTTTTTTGTGTGCACTAATTTCAGTTAAAAAAGATCAGGATATTTTAAGAAATATCTTTTGGAAAAGATGCACGTACATGTTATCATCATTTTTACTATACTTGATAAGGATATTTAACCAAGGAATGGTTGTATTTTATATACAGTTAAAATCCTAAGATAATGAGCTATATACGAGACTTTTTTTTGGGAGGGGGGGTTAATTTGATTTTACTGACAATAACATCTGTCTGTATAAATTGATAGCAGAACTGATACCTTCAGTAATGGTGATTATGTTGGCATATTCGTTTCCTTTAATGATAAATTGTAGGAATTAAAAAGTCTTTTCAAGATATATGCCATCATGCAATTTATATTGGCAACAAAATAAGATTCATACCCCATGATCAGCAGCAAAATAAAGTCATATCCCTATACCAGTAGAAGGGGGTTTCATTGTTTGTACATGGCATTTAGTTGAAATAGCTGTGATCATTTACTGCCTATCAAGCCTTTCAAAGCAAGTATCCATTTCTGTACGTATAGGTGAAAGAAAGAGGCCGGTGCACAGGGGAGTACGGGTACATTAGAACAGGTAGAACCATCACTTGATTTTAAAGTAGAGGTTTTCTGGCAGTTTCAATTAAGACACATTTTTGGTCAGAAACATAACCTCCCTTATAACATTGGTTTCAGTGGCTCACATAAAGATGGTCCAATAGAATGACAAATCTTCAGGAAGTAACTGCTTTACTTAATGGAGGCACAGGGTATTTTTTCCTTGCCTCATCCTGACGAAGTGATGTAGTATCAGGAACAGACGACTGACCCTCAAGGAAAAATCTTTATTTGGCTTCTTTGTCTGTTCCTTCATTTAGAAAGTGAAATTGCAACAGCAGCAGTCCTTTGCTGTCTTTCCTCTTGTTAATGTTTTTATTTAAACTTAGCCTTTTTGTGTTATCATCAGTTTTTTCATAAAGAATTCCATTATTTTGGGATTTTGCTGTATATATTTTACGGGAATATATTTGTTTACTAACAGTTTTGGAAATTTTCTTATTTATCAAAAAACATAGTAACCATTTACACTGCCAGAGTTTCAAGTATTTTTGCAATAGCATTTATGTAAAATCATACTCTGTGAATTCTAAGATTTATGAGCCATTTGAAAGTGTCACCATGAGGCTTTTAGTTTGGACTAATTTAAAAATAATAGTGACAACGAAAGTTAAGAATCCAAGGTTTCACTGTGTTGAGAGTAGCATTTAGTATGTGTGCCAAAAATTATGTGTTGTGGAATGTAAACAGATTGGTGTTGAACCGTTTTAGGGTATTAATCGTCTTCTTATCACAACATGTACTTTAATTATGTATCCTTAAAATTAAGCTTTTCAAAATTTTGTACGTCCAAATTAGCTGATGAATGAAGTGAGTGGAATGGAGGTTCATATTAATGCAGCAGCAGCAGTGTTTATTTTGTAATTGGTTGGCCATAATGAAGTTTTTAATTATTTTGTGTGACACACAAATTGTTATAGTACCTGAATGTATGATTTCCCTCTTCATGGAGAACAATTACATTATGATTTCTTTATAGGCTGAATTTAATTGAAATATATTCTTTTTCCATCACATTTTAATGTTGTGATTGTTCTCTATATATATTTTGTGAGCTTTATATATGGTAATATAGTGCAAGCTTAAGTAGTAATGAAGGCTGAGCTGCTTCCATACTATCATCTCCCATTTTGTTATTGTCGACTTTTGTGGATGAGCCAAAGCTTCACTTAAATAGATTTGTGATAGTTCGTTGTACTTATTGTTATTTATTTAGCACTTCACCCTCCCATAGTTTTATTCCTGGTGCTAAACACTGATTGTAGTGCTTGTAAATAGCTCAAGATCTGTACAATATTGAATTGTTTCCATTCAGAATGTTGGAAACGTTTTTCTTTTGAGACTGTTATTTTTAGCAGTATCACCATTACCTCTTTCCATGATTTTATATTTTTTAATGGCCTCGTTTTTCAACCAGCTCACTTATAAAATTCTTCCTATTTTTGTTTTCTCAACACTACACATGAAACAATAAGTTTTCATTCACTAATATCTTCATCCTTAAGTAATTGTACTTAATATTTCATATTGCATATGCTCTCCTGATGATTATAGCATACACGGACCATTAGTATTATAAATATTCGGTTAGACTGCTTTTGGGTATAAGCAAGATGAGTTATGATAATAAAAACAAGTCAGTTGCTTGCACATATCACATTGACCCACTGGCCACCCCAATGACCCAATGATTTTGTCAGAAACTTACTGGGTTTTCTTTTGATTAGTGCAAGAATATACTTGTATTAAAATTTTGATTCCTTTGATATTCATCATAGCGTTTATAATGGTAATGCTTGTTACATGGTTTTGAATAAAGTTTTTATGTAATTTGAAGTAGCAGTACAGTACTGTATACTAGTCTCAGCTGAGGTCACTGTTTTTTGAAGTCTTGTGTGGCTATTGAATACTGTTATAATTCTTTACTTTTTCCTGAGCTCATCATTAACTACTTACATACTACATCAACAGTGTCTTCAATACCTATCCTTTTCTTTTATGTAAATCTCACCATAAGATATATTGTGGTGTCACAAATAGTCAGTTTAATATTTACATTTTTGTGTAATATTATAGAGCCTACAGTAGCAAGTAGTCTGACAATCTTGAATAAATCTCACATATGTACCAAAAATCTGTATAATGAATATTTCAGTGTTATGTTAGTACTGTTGCGTTAGTGATGGTAATAAATCTGTAGGATCAATATTTTAAGAGTTTGCCACATATCTGCAATATCCCTAATATCTGATTGTGTTGTCTATTATTATACATGTTCATATTTTTCAGTGGAAGTGGAGGAAGCATAGGTTGTGTATGTTTAAAGTTTTGTGGCCAACTTTTGTGTATTATATCCCTAGTCCTCAGTGATTCTTGCAATGGATCAGGTCTAGACATTAGGAAATTTTTCTGCTTCTTTGACAGATCATGTTCTCCATTCATATTGAAAAATTTGGTGCATTATTTTCTTAAGAACTCTCATTTAATCCAAGAATCTCGAGTAAGCTGTGGTGCAAGTCAATTTGTTATTGCGTGAAATATATTAATGGTTTATTGAATTAGAATAGTCTTTGGTCAGTCCAACAAGCGTCAATGCATTTATAGTCTCTTGAACATTTATGGCTTTAGTTGCATTGCAGCATTACAGAATGAATAATTAATACTGTATAACAATTGAATGTAATGATTTGCATGCACATATTAACACTGATGCATTTACAATACTAGTTAATCATAAAGTGATCTAAACACATCTTTACAGATACATATAATAAGGGTGCACACAGTTCAGTGGAATATCAAATTTGTTAGTACAAAAGTGATGTGCTGAATACAGAGAAATTATAAGTATAGAGAGGTTACCTCTTAGTCTCACTTTTACACTATATGATACTGATATGTAACATCCAGCAATGAAGAATATAGCAGTTTAACATTAGAGTGGGCAGTAACAATTTGATTGCACTATGTCTAACGAGTAATGTATTTTTTTCAAGGCTGCTGGTATCAGTCGCTCAGTGTAGGCTCTAGAGGTTATTGTACTTTCTATAAAGCTCTTAATATATTTGTTTTAAAGATTTTATTATTGATGTTGATTTGAGACCTTGTTTGTTTATAGTGTGAATTGTGATCCTGTTAAAAAAAGAATAATCATTGTGAATTGTGTATAATGGATGGGGGCGAGCAAGTGTGAATATGTACATGTCTATATGTGTATATGCATGTGTATGTGTATGTGGGTATATATGTATATGTTGGTATGTATATATATGTACTGTGCATA
>JAUUDW010000001.1:420055-430099 GCA_032361385.1 Panulirus guttatus
CATAATCACTTGGCATTCAGTCCTTATACTTAACACTCTCTCAATGTTTCCCATTATGTCTGTTCTATGATAAGCTAGTTTCTAAGCACTCAAAGGTGAGGAATTATGAGGAATGCCTATTATCCTTTTTATGAGCACTCAAAGGTGAGGAATTATGAGGAATGCCTTTTATCCTTTTTAATCACATATTGATGTGGCAAGGCCTAAAGCTTTCAAGTTTGGCTAAGTTTTTCACCCTCTTCAAATGACCTATCCATCATTCAGTACCTCTGGCTCCTGTTCCCACCTGGAATTCCCTCAAGAAGGTGGCCATGACAATATAGTCTCCATAACTAAACTCCAGTGCCAATTTTTAGCCTTTAGTGCCTCACCCTTAACATGTTACTAGCAGAGGGTAACTAAACACTGTTTGCAGAGGCTCTTACCTAATGTTCCTACTGACTACTTCTACCTAAATGTTCCTAACTACTACTGCTTTCTATTGCTCCTACCACTTTGCCAAAAGGCAGAGCTTAATACTGTATTTTTGATTCATTTTTCATAATTGCTCCTCCCACCTTAACAAGGCAGCATCAGGAACATAGGCATATTGGCTTTATCGAAAGTAATTGCTTTACAGTTTTTCTTTTGCACATTTCGTAGGTATAGCACTTGATATTTAATCTGGTCATTCTGACATTATTTTTATCAAACTGAAAAATACATGAAATATAGTTCTACATGAGATAAATTCATCAAGAGATGCAGCTTTTGCATTTCTGACACAGAAAAAAATGTGGATAAGTTTAGATACAGTATATAATACTGTGCTGATACATATAATAATAATTAAATATATCGGGTTTTTTTAAGCATAAACATAATGTCTTGTAATTTCTTGTAATTTTTTGTATATTTCAGAATTAATATTCTCTTATGCCAGATACACTCTTGAATTTTCCATCAGAGTATCTAATCATAACTCTTCACATTTATAAACCATGTAATTCTTGAAGACGTCTTATTTTGTAGAAGACTTTTTACTTCAAGGCAATATATGTTGTTCCCATTTACTTGTATATACTTTCTACAATCCAGCTTTGAAAATGAGATATACATGAGTCACCACAGTAAGCTTTAATAAATAAAAATGCATTTATGTCCAAGAATACACCTATTTCCAGAGTCTAAAGTTTCAGAAATTTACTTGCATTTACTTGAACAGACTTTGTTTCGTTCTTTTTCTTTTTCCGTAATTATACCATCACACTTTGCAGAGGTATGCCGGTTTATTGTGAGGTAAGCATGACCACTGAAAGTCATGTTTATTCCCCAAAGAAGTGAGCCAGCTTGAAGGGTTTAGGCTGGAGACTTAGTTTGTCAAATTTAATTTCCATAAAAGCTGCACTTAATCCACCTCCTGTGAATGGGGATGTAGTTAATGAGGTAATAGTATCTTTGCAAAAATATTTTTTATTATCCATCTGCATAGCAAATTCTTTTAGATAAAAGCCTTAAAGAGCAGCTTACATAATACCACAACAGTATAATTAAAACTAGTTGTTGTCTTTATATTCAGAAGATTGAAAATTTGCTCATAAAGTTGGCTGTCTAGAAATACTCATTTACTTCCAGTCATCATCTTTAATAGATAAAAAGCAAAAATATGTAACCAATCATGTCTACGATTTATCAGAAATTTGCCATGGTTGTTAAGCAAATAATAATGATTAATTCACCTGACATGGCAAAATCGTTGAGAAATACATATAGGCAAGTAATTTCAATTAATGTATCACTTGTTCAAGAAAAGATTGAGATGTATTAGTCTTTAGTTATCCTGTTTGTTGATTATGACAACTCGTTTTAATTCCAGCCCCACTCTACAACCAGATAAATTTAATTTTATAAGATTAGCTGATGCTTGATCTCTTACATGGCACGTTACTTCTCAAACCATGCATTTTTTCTATACACTTAACTATATACCTTCTCTGTATTTCAACCTATTCTCAATTATTTTTCTTACAGCATTTCCTGCCCTGATACTTCTTGGATTTTGTATATAGTGTAAAATAAATTTTTTACACGAGTATATTTGGTTATTATCCCACTAACTAAAAACCTAAAGTACATATCAAACAAAATTTAAATATATATTATTTATTGATAATTTCTAAAGTCATTATTTGAGTATATACACAGACCATGATCAATCTGGGTAAAGTCATTCAGACTGTTCCTCGTCTGGAATGTTCTCCAACCCCTGCAAAAAAAAAATTACACATACTTGTACTTCTAACATTAATTCTTAAACTAAATTTAATCCTAGATCTTACTTCTTGATTGAGATGAGTATGTATGCTTGTGATTACCAAAAACACACAAACTCCAGAAGAAACATCCATCTAAAACTAAATTCTACAGACAAGCCTAAGCTACACTTCTATGTCTAAGGTCTGAACACCAATGTCTCCAACATTACAAACATCAATAATTCAATTTACCAACAGGACCCCCGAGGCCCAAACTGCAGCTATTACATGGACTTGCACTCATCTATTAAGCATTCATCACACGAGGACACAATTTAATTCAGAAAATTTGCCTAAAAATGTGAAGAAGTTGGATGGGGTGGACTGAGGGATAGAGTTGAAGGATTATCTACTTATCCCAAGAATAATACAATTTAGTGAATGTTGCCAAATCATATATTTTGTACAATTTACATTGCCCTATGATTTTCTAATGCAATATTAGCTAGGGCTTGAGCAAAAATCTCTCAACACTCCCTCAATGTAGGAACATCAAGCAATCCTGGCTGCCTGGAACCCAGAGGCAGTCTTTTCTTCCTTGCTAATGAATGTCCTGCATGGCATTCTTTTCCAAAATGTCAGTCTCATGTCAGATAGGTGGATAGTAGGTTGGAACATTAGATGGTAGTAGTCAAAAGGAATAATAGAGAAGAGCCTCTGAAAACACTGTGCTAGATTTGCCCTCTGTCAATGGCCTATTAAGGGCGAGGCACTAAAGGCTAAGAAGCGGTACTGTAGTTCACCAGTTATGGAGACTCTATTGCCATAGCCACCCTCCTTGAGGGAGTTCCAGGGAATGGGCATTAGAAGCACAGACTGATAGATTCTTTTTTTTGTGTCATTCAAGGCCTGGTCTTGACTTCTGTCCATGATAGAAGCCTCTGAGACAATATAAGAATCTTGCCTTACCCAGTACATGTGGATGGGGGAGGTATGAATGATAGCATTTGCACTGTATAATTACAAATCTGAACAATGAATGAATGGAGGGGAAACTGAATTCAGTAGACCCCAAACACTACATCTCTGCTATTATATGCACTAGCTCTCCTCTCATACTTCTACCATTCTGACTTTTGAATTTTCTGATAAACAAAGTACTTCAGAACATATATTATCTACCCATAATTGCAGAATATTTAGTTTATAGTAAAGAATCTGAAAGTGTGTGAACACCCTTGCTTCCAGTTTGAACAGCCATTAATTATCAAGCTACATTACCTATTTCTACAGTTGAAATGTATAGATACTGAACTAAACAATACAATTACACTTACAAGTGTTTTAAAAGCACTGCCACTGAGGCGCTCATCCCTCATAACCATATGTCGATCTAATGCATTGGTAAGGTCTCGTTGATACAGCTGAAAAGTAAAAGGAACATTAGGGTTGCTCAAGTAGACTGGAGATAACATTCCTTATAAAGTTTATCACCTTTCAGGTGGTAATAATATCCTAGTTAAAATGTTGTCTTACTCCACAAACACCACTGTCATCATTTCTATCTAAACAACAGAAAAAGTTCTAACAAACAAAAATCTGAATCAATTTCTTTTTTTTTTTACTTGTATTATGTTAGTTAATTTGGTTTCTGCAAGTGGTTAATATGCCATTAAATGTCACACAGAGGCAAAACATTGATTTATTTAGTGCTATAAGTGGTTGATTCGAGATGTTCAGGTTCATCAGTCTGTTGCCATGTTTTTATGCTCAAGGTGACAAACCTGTTCTGCAGTTGCTATCTATTCCATGACCACCTATTCACACATGACAATGCAAATTTGAGTGATGAAATGGTGTGCACCAAATGAGAGAATAAGTGAGGAGAGGTTGACAATGAGGATATATGTGTCAGAAGTGGAGGGAACAAAGACAACGGGGAGACTATATTAGGGATGGAAGTATGGAGTGAAAAAGATTTTGAAACATTTGGGCTGAACATGCTGAAGGGTGAAAGGCATGCACAGGATAGAATGAATTAGAAATATGCGATATACTGGGGTCAACGTGTTGTCAATGGAGTATCCCAAGTATACCATGGAAAGGTCTTTGGAGCCTGGTTGTGGTTAAGGAGCACTGGTTTCCATGCAATACACATGTCAGCGAGAGAATGGATGTGAGTGGATGTAGTCTTTCTTCATCTGTTCCTGGTGGTACCACATTAATGTGGGAGATAGCAGTCAAGTATGAAAAAAGAAAATTATATCAATCGCTGTGGATAGGGGAGAAAGAATACTGCCCACATATTCCCCATGTGTCCTAGAAGGGGACTAAGAGGGGTGGGAGCAGGTGGCCGGAAATTCTTCCTTTCTGTATTATTTTCGAACAGAAAGAACAGAGCAAGGAGCCAAGTGACGATTTTTTTCCTCTTAAGACTCTATTATCTGTTCTGGTAGCTACTTGCTGATACGGGAAATAGTGAAAATGTGTGAAAAAAAATAATAATAATATATAATACATGATGCATTACATTTGTGATATGGAAGGAGAGATAAGGGAGAGAGCAGTACAGGGTAGAAGAAGAGTCATTCGGTCCCTTAATAGAATAATGAAGGGTAGAGGTGTAAGTATGGAAGTGAAGAGAGTATTAAGGGACAGCATAGTCCTACCAACCTGACCTATGCAGCTGAAACATGGACATGGAATGAGTCACAGAGGCAAGAATCCAGGATTTGGAAATGAACAATTTGAGAGGAGCAAGTGTCATAACTAGATGGAATGAAGAAAGAAATGAAGGTGCGTATGAGAGATGTGGTATGGCGGGGAATGAATTATGCAGTGGGAGTGGGTGAAACTTAATACTTTGAGATAGTTTGGGCATGTGGAAAGAATGCAATACTGGGAGTTTACAAAGAATGTATGATAGTACAACTAAAGGGGTTGGTGTGAGAGGAAGACCACCTGTGACATGGGGAAATAGGGAGGAAGAATACTGGAGGGAGAGAAATGGTGGAAGAGTACAGGAGGGAGAGAAATAATGGAAGAATGCACGGAATGGTGTATGCGAGGGAGGCACGAAAAGACAAAGAGATAAGATAAGCGGAGACTCTTTTGCCAAGGCCACCACTGGTTGGGAGTTCCTGGATGGAAAGGGCATCAGAAACATAGATAGATATAGGATTACATATGTGATAAACTCTACTACCTCCACCTTGTTCACCACACTTTTAAATTATCTTTTCTAAAAGCCTCTTCAATTCATCGTACCTTTCTTTCAGCTGTATAAATTTACATATTTTTTTGAGATTCATAATGTCCAAGGCTACACACATTTTCTGGGAATCAGTACTGCAAAAATGGGGTTCCAATCCCTAACCCTGCAGTTAATCAAAGAGACAGGGAAGCCCAATTTTCTTGGGGCAGATTTGTTTCTATGCTAATGGACAGGGAGTTACAAATAATGGCTGAAAACAAACAATAAAATCATAGAGGAATGCACATATACAACAAAGACCCATGTTCTGTATTTATTTTTGGCAAGATATCAGGTTTAAAGAAAAAAAATTTACAAAATTTACAAATGGGCACACAGTTTTATATACACTGTACACACTCTTGCTCTTATGTCCTGTTCATGATTATGCTGATATTCTGTTTTTAGAAATCAATTAAAAATTTTAATTTTAAAAACTTTTAAAATTTCTTTATTGTAAACATTCAAAACAACAGCACAGTTTACCTTCCAGAAAATAAAGATTCTCCATAATATTCTTTTTGATTACAGGTTCATTCATTATATAAATAAAGTCATCATAAGCATATTTAGACAGCTCATGTTTTTAAAAACAAATATTATACTAAAAAGTTAACTCAATATGATATTATCAACACATTCATGGAAATATAAAAAATCTAGGAAATGAGAATATATACGACTGCCAATTAACTCATGACAGTTATATTTATCACTCTTACCCATCTAAAACCTACAGTATCCCTATGATGAATGAAATGAGTAATGAAATCTATCAGTATGGTTGATTATTCTAAATGGTTATGAAAATGGGTCCTGATTGCATGCTTAACAAATGAAAATTGTATCACCTGTCAAATACTGTACAATAAAGTACATTAAATACAAGAATGGTTCCAATGATATTCCTTACCAAAAGAGAGCAAATTCAAACAACACAGGAAAGAAACTGACCAAAAGTATAATACATTGTTAAGAGATTCACAAATATAAATCACAGAAATGTATAACATACAGTTCCAGCTATCAACAAAACCAAATTATTTTCTCCCTGACAGAATGAAGAGGTAGAACCTCGTATCATTTAATTCTTATCAACCACATACTTTTCATAGGACAAAAGTACACAACCAGATAACATCACGGACAGCCTTCATGAGCATGCTACACATGCCAGTCGTAAATTACCATATTACTTGAAAACACAAAACTAAATAAAATTTTAAAACTCTACACACATCCAGAGGTCTTCATTTACACCTTACCTATTCCACATGAGTTACATTTGACTATTCTTCATCCAAAATTATCCAAGATACCCAAAGGAACTTATGAGAAAACATACCTTCTTTGTTTCTTCTGTTGTCCTGAATGAAAACATTTGTAATATTTCATAGCCATGCTAATTTTCTAACATTTCATATTTTTTTATGCTGGACTGATTTTTTTCATTAACCTCATAATTACAAGTCATTAGTCACACTGACACTTTTATTATGAGCTCAACAACACAATATAAAATCATATATCACTTTCATAATGGCACTTCACATAATCACAGTGAATCCATGTAATACTAAACAATAATCTAATCTTTCACCCAGGATTTTAGATTCATGAGGAAACTAAAACACATAAATTGAAGATGAATGAGACAAATAAGTATAAAGCCTTCAAGATAGATACAGAATAAAAACTGATCTTTCAATACATCTTCACATATAAGATAAATATGTATACTAGATACCAAAGATCATGAATGGGAAACTGTATTATTTGGTCGGACAGTCTCAGTCCATCTATGATCATAAATGTTTCATGTATACTTCATTTACTTAGTAAAGGCAATACAAAGTTTGACAATTACTATTTGAATATGGTGATAAAAATTATAAATAAAGACCAGTTGAATGGTTAATTATCTTAAGAATGCAAGTTATGTGCATGTAAAGTATTATGATTTTAAAAATGTGACTGAATGCCATGAATGATTCCATATCCTATCTTTTAAAATAGGTTTAATATTCTATATTAATCAAAATATAATCACAGACTGTTAAATACTTGCATACAATTGTTACAGGAGCCAACTGCCAAGTGCTGTTCAATATATAACACAGACAATCTTAATCGACATTCCATAAGAGCACAAGAATTAACTTGCTTCCCTTGAAATGTGCTCTGCTGTTTTATTGTATGTAGTAATTACAATTATTCAAACACTGCATCATTAGAGATCAGCAAATTTAAATTCATACAACAGATTGTCTAGTTTAGAACAAAATTTGAGTTGTAAACTTCTTTAGATTTGAAAATACTGCATGACAGTACCAAAACAGATACTTGTCCAACACAACCATGAAATATACAGAGAATTCTGTAAGCTAATACCTTTTATCAAAAGACCTCGTATCTAGCACAAACAGTATTCTTACTGTGCTCTTGTATGATATCATTTTTTATATACCAATTAATGTTCACTTGTCCCAACATCTTTCTCTCCTCCAAGATTGTGAATAATAAGTTAAGGTCTTTGTTTAGCATCACCAGAGTCTAAATGATCTATGAAATATTTATAAGAAATTATAAGAAGACTGCAAATTGCTTCAGATTGCCTTCTAATCCTAAACTCATTCTTACTGTAGAGGATTAATCAGGTGTGTGCCCAGTAAACAAAAGGAAAGACAAATCCATCCTGACTCATTCTCTTATGGCAGTACAGTTTTGGATTTGAGAGTCAAGGATGAGAGGAAGTCGAGGTCCTGCTTCTCTTGACATATCATAACATGAAGTAGGTTTGTGGCTGGAGTGAGATCAGGTACTCCTGTACCATCCTACAGGGCAATAAAGAATATAACACACGGAAGGTCAAGAAGAAACTGCATTCTTTAGTATCTGGATTTACACAGCTGGCAACTGACTGGAGGGAAACCTGTTATCCCAACTCTTTTCATCACACAGCTGTCGTATATGTTGAGTGAGTGAGGGGCTGTAGAGGAATGGGTTGTTCCTCTTCTTCCACTTCAAGACTAACATCTTCTGCAGATGCCAGGTTGAGAGATACAGTAAATGGTCGTTGTCCTTCAAGTAAAGAACGTAGTGGGGTAGCCAACCTTTGAGCCATTCTTGTGGGGGTTAATTCTAATGTGCTGGACCTGAAAACAAAATGAATGAAACATACTCCAAAGTTGGTCTAATATTGATTAATGAAATTCATTTCAAATAAATGTAAAGTAATACGGATGGGACACAGTGAAAGAGAGCCTCAGAGGGATTACTATCAAGCAGGAAATAAGCCACAGGAATGTGTATGTGAAAGAGACCTACGAGTCAACAGTGTGCCTAACCCGTCACAGAGCTTCACATCGGGAAAACTGCTAAGGAAACAGTCTGCTAGAAAATATTTTAATTACATTTACACACACAGTTAAAGAAATGTTCATTAAACTATATATATCTATATATCTGATGCTTATTCCCCCTGGAACTCCCTTAAAGCAGTGGCCACAGCAATAAAGTCTCCATAACTAGTAAATTCTAGTGCCACTCCTCAGCCTTTAGTGCCTCGCCCTTAACAGGTGATTGGCAGGGGGCAACTCTAGAGCAGAATTTGCAGAGATTCCTGCCAAATGTTTCTAATGGCTACCTCTAGCTTATGCTCCTGCCCAATGTTCCTACCTGCTACTTCTACCTAAAGCTCCTGCCTAAATGTTCCTATTATACTATTCACAATACTATATATTTGAGCATGGTGATTACACTTAAAGAAGCACAACGTTTAACTGAGAGAGTTCAGAGAAGGGCAACTAAGATCACATCAATTAAATGAGGGGAGCTACAATAAGAGGCTGATGGGTGCAAATCTGCTTATCCTGGAGGAGAGAAGAGTTATGACAGACACGATTACAAATTTCAAATTTTATAAATCTATTGGACAACAGTGACAGGAAACAGTTATTCATGAAATACAATGACAGAGTAACTATAGGTCATGACGAAAGGATTGTAAAGCAACTTGTCAGAATGGACATAAAGAAGCACTGATCTAGTGTAAGGATGGTGATGGGTGAAATAAGATACACAATGAAACTGTAAATGCCGACAATATAAACATTTTAAGAAGTTACTTGATGGTACAGAAGGGTCAACAGATGAGACCCCACAGGTGTAGAACTCTCCCCTTACTACACAAACAGATAATTATATGACTGAATAGGTCTACCCCATTATTCTCAAATCTTTAAGAAGCTTTCCTGTTAATTTGGAAACCAAAAAGTTCCTCCTCAAAATATTACTCACCTATTATACTCATGCATGTTTGTGCGCTGTTCCATAGTTGCAATACGATCTAACGTTGCTGTCATCTCCAAAGTGGCAGTGCGTGAACGTCCAAGAGAGCAACGGGTACCCCTCCTGTCTGCTGTGCCTGACCTTGAGGCATTGCTGTAAGGCCCATCATAGAGAGAGGGATCATCATAAAGTGAGCGTTCATGAGAGAGGGAGGACGAACGTGAGTCAGAAACTGGAGTCTCCTCTTCACCTAATGAGGTAAGGGCT
>JAUUDW010000001.1:474972-492685 GCA_032361385.1 Panulirus guttatus
TCTCTCTCTCTCTCTCTCTCTCTCACACACACACACACACACACACACACACACACATACAGACATACACACACACACACACACACACATTAAAGAACATCTAGTCTTTTTAAGTCGTAATCAAACCATTGAAAGAGAGAGAGAGAGAGAGAGAGCGAGAGGGTCATAAAAGATATGGTAAGTAGGTAAACCAACTCACAGATTCCAGTCTGGCATCTCCCTAGTGTGAGTCCTGCCCCAACAGACGTGATCAGAGGGGTGACTACGAGGAAGGGTCACGAGTGCCACTTCCCCTTCCTTTACAAGGGTCAGCGGCACCACGAGTGCATCACCAGAGGCAAGGGGGAGCCGTGGTGTGCCACTAGGGTCAGCCAACGACGGCAGGTCATGATCCGTTGGGACTACTGTGACCTCGGCTTCGGTGGGTATACGACCTTTTGTCTTTTTTTTAACCTCTCGTCGATGTGACCACGTAGGATTGGTTAGACATATGGCTGAATGGTTTGGTCATTAAAAGGTCAAATCTATAATGACTTATGATGTTTTAGTGGTCAAAAATACACCAAGAAGAAAATTGATCAATAACATTTTCCTTATATACTCGAAAATGATCATTACATAGTATCCGAAAAAATATTACCGGAGGCTATCAATGCAGATATGTAATTACTTTTATCTTCCAAGATTACCTTTGTAGATCAAACCAGCCTTTCAGTAGATCAATAAAATGATATCTGGCATTGATTCCATGAAAGGTTTATGTTGATATGATCTTTGGATTGTATACCCCCTTCTAAATTTCCTCTTCTTCCTTGTCCTTCACCCAGGAACCAAATGAGGGAGCCACATACACAACTGGAAAGGAAAAGCTTCCCTGGTCACTTGTAGAACACAAGATGAAGTCAAGATGAAGTCGTCTGCAACTGAACATGGACATCCACTCCTTTTTTTTTTCTCTACGAGCTCTCTGCCTCCCCGTATTCATCACAGTGATAAAGATACTACGGAGGCCTATTACTTCTGAATGTGTGGAATTTTTCGTCGATGTGTTGGTAGCATTAGACCACTGCGTTCTGAAGGCTCTCTCGAGTCAACATTGTTGAGACACGTGCTGTGTTGTTGTTGTTGTGTAAACTGTAAATGGGATGTTGTGAAAATTTGTTTATTATTCCCATTCAATGAATCATAAATGATGTACTGTAATGACTAGTTAGACAATTTCTTCTCGTTTTAAAAGAAAATTGGAATATTTAAGCCCATTCTACCAATTGTAAGTTTTAGTGAATGATTGTATGGAGAGATTTCCCCCATCTGGTGGAGAAATTGATTTAACTTATGTGTAAAAATGAGTTACAAATGGAAGAAGGGGGAGGAAGATCGGGAGGGATTTGACGCCTCGCAAAAAAAGCTTTAACTTTTACCTAAGTTTCCCATATCCGTTTTCTTTGGTAGCATTTTTTGAAAATGGGTTGTTTGTTGACATTCAAAACACAACAACAGGAACGTTGTTTCGGTTCGCTTTAGCTGAGTGATTTCTGTGCTCTCCTCACTTCACTGACATGGTTATCACAACAAGCCATCATACAAAGGGTAAGCTTAAAGTTCACAGATAACGTTGAATAACTGAATAACGATACTGATTGATTTAGAGCGTGTGAATGTGGCGTATGGCTGGTTGGTTGTTGGGGGCTTTGGCCTTGTATTAGCTTTCACCAGCATAGAACCGAACATTCTGCACTTCTGTTCATAAAAACGAAGTGCTCATTTCTCTAGAGACACTTTGTTGATTGGTTGGTTGTTCAGGTTGTAGATTTATGGATTGCCAGGGTTATTAAGGCCGACAGCGGCGATGTAGCCACCAATTGTAAAAGCTATTAAACAGCTTCTTCAGCTGCTCAAGTTGCTTCTAAGACTATGAATAATCTCATTATATGTATAGTCTTTCGTCTTAAACTTACATGTAAATCTAGATTTACTTAACTTATATAGATGAACTGAATTAGATATTTCACATTGTATGAAAATCTACATTTTCTTACTTTTCCCATTATTGTTATTATTAACAACTGTGACAAGTTCAAATATAAACATTAATGATCAAAAGCAAAACGTTCAGAGCGGAGCCTGGCTCTCGTGGGAGCTGGGTAGGATAACACGCCCAACCCCCTCGGCTCAGTGCTGAGGTTCCTCGCCAGTGGCGGGCCGCCATAGGGCATAGGGCCCGCTCCTCCTGAGGTAGGGAGGGAAATCTAAAGAAAAAAAAGCAAAACGTAATCACATCTCTTGCAACCAAGCACACGCATGTACTGATAGTGCCTAGTGAAACGTTAAGAATATATGTTTAAAGAAGTGAACTGGTGTGAATGTATCATGATCCACTTGAGCACAAGGAAAAGGTCAGTGGGCCTCAAATCGTTTCAGTTGACAAATTATCAAGATCGCAAAGTGTGTGTTGATCTCTTCATACTCTTAGATAGATTTCATATCAGCCGTTTAGCAATATCCGACATCACTGCTTTAGAAAAGGGTCTATTAATTTATAGCCTTTATCTTGAAATCAGGAACTGTAATATAGATATACAAAATAACTATAGAAATGAATATGAAAAACGACATTAGCTTATAGTTATATTTTTTCCAGTGCCGTTTTAAGTTCATTGTGTGGATCAGCTAAGCCAAAATTTATATGAATTTATAGTTTGCTTTTTTAAAGTTCTACCATTTTGTCTTAACGCCGTTAAAAAAAAAAGAAAACTCTCTGGACAACTACTTACACCAGCTTTAGCAACGTTGATTATCATCTACTGGGTTCTGTTTTTTACGAACATCCACCTTCGCAATTACTTGATCTGTTCTTTTGATTCCAGTAGAGTTTTTTCGTCTAATTCACCTATTCTCTAAACACAAGTTTGTTAGAGGATCTCATCACATGGTTCTTATAAATTTTTCTACTTAATTCATGCCGATGAACGATTATTCAGAGAATTTCTCTTCAAAATTTTGAGTTTCATATTTTTATTATTATTATTGAGCATTTATTTGTATATTTATTTTACGATACTGAAGACTTAGAGAACAAAATATTGTACAGTTGTCAAGGTCTGTAAAATAATATGTTTATATGTTAGATAGATATTCTGTAATACCTTAATTATATACTGTAGATTGAAGCGCCATCCCTTTCTATAAACTTACATACATCATACACGAAATAAAAGTTACACTGAATCACAGACTTTCAAGTGCAAGAACTGACATGCAGCGAAGAAATATTTTGATAGACGTAATTTCAAAATATATGTTTTGTTTACTGTGTGTCAAAATACGAAGTGTTAGCCCGTTCTTGGGTGAGCCACAATTGGTACAGGTCGGTTGTGTGTACTTGGTGTGCCATAAATGGAGCAGGTCAGATGCGTGTTCTCGTGGTGCCATTGCTGACATAAGGCGGATCATGTGTAACAGCGGTGGTATCTTACCAGTGGATGTGTTTCAAATGAAGCACGGAAAGAATATAAAGATACAGTTCTTTATTTTGATATGGTAAGATATGTATTTTACAATAAAGGCAAAACATTATGCAGTCATCTATAAAATAGTTACAGAAATTGTTAAAACACCCAGTTATCTACTTTTGCATAATTACAAACTAATGCATGGTACAGTATTTTTTGCTTTTATTTGTAATTAGAAAAGGAAATTCATATACTGTGCTTTTTAACTCTTCCTCGCCTTTGCGGTATTGCCAGATTGAACCATTCTTTCAATGGTGGACAGACAGTCAATAATTTGTGAATAGACACTATTGCTAACCTTAAGTTCATTCAATTTAACATCCGAAGACTCGCCTGAAAATCATGCATTGTCATACGGATCCTCTTCTAATTTACATGGAACAAAAACTATATCTCTCATATATTCAATAAATCTAACGTTCTTCATGTTAATATATATGAAATATATTCAACGTTCTGTACAAAAGAAACTTCAAATTTGATTTCCAGCCACATACATTATACATTTATACCACCTCGAAACATGAGAGGCGAGGCTAGAAGGTCCTATGATTTACAGTTAGTTATACACACAGGCTAGAAATTGTAAGACTATTTCATACAACATGCATTTCAAATATGTTAATTTTTACATACAGTAGCATCTTAACAGCATCAACAGTTGTCTCATATAATTCAGTTAACAGAGCTTGTTGTGTGGGGTCAAAAAGTCGTAAGGAAATTGTATACTTTTGTGTGTGTGTGTGTGTGTGTGTGTGTATGTGTGTTTGTGTGTGTGTGTGTGAAAGGAAAATGCAGCTGAAGCTGTAGACAGTCATAATGACAAGAAGTTTTTTAAACAGAATCGTATTTATACAAATGTTATGTTAGTAACTTGACTGAATCTGTATTAAGCCGTTATCAGATGGCATGATTATCTTCTTGGGAAAAAGAGGTATGGTACCATTTTCAAAGAAAAGAAAAAGCTATGTGATAATTTGCCTTAAACAGAACCGGAAAAGAGGAGGTAGATCACCCCCAGTGAATCGTAAATTTCGATTATTGTTTTGCCAATGATTTGGATAGAACCCTCAGCTATACAACAACAACAAAATGAAATTGATTTTATTAGGCTGGAGAAGAATTGATTGCAAGGTAGGAGTAGAAGAGAAAAAAATTTGGAACGGGAAACAGCATGCACCGTAACTGTGGTGATTTCCGAAAACAAGGATGGATTCTTGAGATTTGGTTTAAGGAGGAAATTCCCAGAGTGCTTGCTACCATTCCCCAGGGAACGAACACTCAAGAGAATTAACTCAATCCTCAGAAACGTAATATACATAACTTCAGTTACCACCTGGGCTGTATTGACGACGTTGGAGTTTGGCATAATGCTTTGATAAAGAGATTATATATAGAAGTCTGTGAAAAGGGAGCTTGTTCGATAGATCTCAGTTCACCGCTGTTAAATGACGTAAATTCAGTATATCAGATCAGGGGGTTGTATATTTTTTCACTTAGAATGACGAAAAAGTACAATGAAGTGAGTAGCAGGGGAGGAACAAAGTAATTAATGCATAAGGCTAGGAGACAAAGGTAGGAATTAATACTATAAAGTATTTTCAGGCAAGACACACCTCGTTTCCATAAGTATTATAGGTACCGACCTGTTTCTTGTGAGACATTGCAGATAATCTCGTTGGTTTATTGTGAGACACTTTTGGTAGCTTCTGATTCTCATTGAAGTATTATGGCTTTTTGCTTTTTATGTTTCCTGTGGGGCATTATTGGCATTTTTCTTCTTCCTTTGAAGCATTGTGGGTAGGTTGTTGGCTCCTATAAGGCATTATGGGTACCAAGTAAAAATATCTCTACTCCCAAAATAATTTTGTTAATTTTCTAATACTGATATGTAGGTCACAATCCCAACATGATAATTTTCACAGCACTTGTAACATTCAGGATCCTGAATACCGTACAGACACCATCATAGACAAAGGTGATAGAAAAAAGGGGATTCTTTTAGGTTGACGTGGTCGAAAACCTTCGTATGATATTTTTGAGTCTGATCTCTAAAGTTCCAACTCCTTTTATAAACCTTTAACAAATTATTATCACATGGATCATCTAACGGACAGAAGTCAGTATGTAAATGTAGTTTAGACATGTACTTAAAACAGACACTTCGGTTATTCATAAGATAATCTTTTACTTTTTCCTGACGTGTGTGTGTGTGTGTGTGTGTGTAACGTTCCTTGAAATTTGATAATATTTACATTTGCGGGCCGCTCACACGATACGCATTCTGCCGCTCTAATTTACTCCAGTTCTTGTGGTTAGTTGTTTGATCTTTTGGCCCAGCACCTGCCAGGGTCAATAATGCCGTCCACGTCAAGTTACTACGACATCCAACGACCGGAAAAACAAAAAAATCTCCAACACCTTCTTCAGGTCTTATGGATGATGCTATGTCTACATACGCTCTCCCTCTGCCTGTGGCCCGTTCTCGTGACGAGCGCTGGCCAGGTTGGAGGATACTGTTGTGTTCGCTGACCACAAGATACACCTAGCGAATCAGCGGAGGGAATCGTGGGCAGGTGCCCAGTGGAAGAGGAGCGGGATGGATAAATATGTGAATGGAAGAGAGGTTGAGGTTAATATTAAAGTAAGAAAAAGAGGAAAGAATGGATAAGCGTGAGATAAAGAGGAGAGAACAATAAAAAAGATAATGAGTAAGAGGAGAAGTACTGACGAAAGATACAAGCTGAGGGAATGTGGATAACTAACTGTACGATTAAGAATGAGTGCGATGAAAGAGATGGATGTGTGAGACAGAACGGGAGGCGAAGGACGGGACAGCGGCGGTGATGGAAACGGAGGGAATGAAGGAGAGGGAGGAAGGAAGTAAGACAGAACGGCAGCACGAAGGACGAGGTGAGGACTTGGACGGTTATGGCTCAGGGGACGCCAGAGAGAGAGAGAGAGAGAGAGAGAGAGAGTACGAGCCATGAGAGCTGTGGGCCGCTACTGGTCGCCCACCTCCTCGAATCCCTGCACCAGTGTCAGGTGGCATGGTTCTTCCCCCGAGGCCTTCCGCCACTGTTAGAGAATCTATTTCCACTGAGGTCTAGCCCTAGTACCAGGCAGTGTTTTCCCAAAAGCCTAGCTAGAGTACCAGGTAGCGTTCCTCGAAGCCTTGCCTTAATACCAGGTAACATTCCTCTAAACCTAACCCCAGCACTAAGTAGCTTTCATCGAAGCCAGCCACTAGTACCAGGTAGCGTTCCTCGAAGCCTAGCCCTAGTACCACGTAGTGTTCCCCTGAAGGCAACTTGATTGCAATACTCTCTCCTTTGTAACGTCTTTAACCTTGAAGATAATAATGATAATAATAATAATAATGATAATGATAATAATCAATGTATTATTATGAGAACTATCAATATTCTAGTATTACTATTGTTATTATTATCATTATCATTATCATTATCATCATTTTTATCATTATTATTATTATCTTTATTATTATTATTATTATTATTATTATTATTATTATTATTTTCTTAGCGGTACACATTCCACAAACAATTTAAAACCTGCAAAAAAAAATATGAAATTTGTTGTCGAGAAACGCCTTACCGTAACAACACCCTTATTAATAAAATACAATAGAACTGGCCCTCAGGAATATGATGGAGGTCAACAGGGGGACAAAAGACCATAAAGCTGGTGCGACAACCATACTACACTGGTAAGAAGACACAAAAGAAGATATAGAAAATGAGACTAAAATGTCTTCCCGCCAAAATTTGTAGGACGGTCAAGTGAACGGTGGTACGGGGTAAGATGTTAGTTGCGGAAGTTGATTTATGTTTCGTTCCGGTGGTTCATTTCTCTTGCGTTGTAGCGGTTCATTTCAGTTTCGTTGCGGCGGTTCGTATCTGTTTCGTTGGGGCGTTTCATTTCAGAGGGGCGAGTGGCTCTTGTACCTCCTTTGTATCAAAGAACGCTTTGATTCAGGGATAACATATTTGCAGTGATTTCAAGAACAGATGTATGCTGAACAGCGAGCCGGAGGAATATTTCCAGATCTGATACGCCCGAATGGCCTCAGAACAGGAATAGCTGAACAATGGATTTGAAGAACAATGAGACCTAGATTAATACCGAATACATGTTTCCCTTCCCGCAACAATAACCTATACTATGCTCTCAAGACAGAAATATCACTAGAGGCAAGAATCTATCCAAAGAAAGTCGAAAAGGAATTTTGCCAAGACAGTCCAGTCGGAGTTGTTTAAGTGGCAATAATCACACTTAGAAAGGGCAGCTGGAGAAAGAGGTGCTGTTAATACATATAGATTTACATGAGCGTGGTCACATACGAGTGGAGGCTCGATTGTGTAGCTATAACGCGAAAATAAGAGGCGAAACACGGATCTAAAGTGTTAGAAGAGTGGTCTTCACGGTTTAGGATATGGGGAAGTTTAGTCAAAATTTGCTTCAGACTGTTTAGAATCGACGACGTGAGGGTTTCAGTCCTTCCACAATTTCTATGGGAGGAATTCAATCATTCCCTATGGTGTACGATGGAGTCTCCTGAATAGAGGACCTCAGCTTGAAGATGAGAGAACGTTACGATCTCACTGAAGGAATCTAGACTGGCAAGGAGAATTGTATTGTTTGTAAAGTTAGGAGAGTATCAGATAAAGAAAATAAGGAAAATAATGGAAGCGGAAAGACAAATCTAAACTAGATGGCATCAACAGGGTCCTCTTGGTGTGCAGCAGGCGTGCTGGTACTGAAATAATCTCTGAGCCCTTCATGAAGACTACATAGTTCGAGATGTGAAAGGGACTCGTGAGATCATCATTTAGACAGCTGAGCCTCAGAAAGAGATAAAATATTAAGAAAAAAATGTTCCGGGAGAGTGGTGAAACAGAAAAATTGTTTTAAAAGTCATTAGGGTAAATCACAGCAACAATTAAACCTACATTCATTTTCTTCCTCTCGAAGGATTAAAAGGGTAATTCTACATTTTTCACAGCTCAGATTTTTTCGGTGTGCGATGGTATACGTCAAAATCTGATGAACTTTACCTAATCTAACCTAGCCAAACATAGCCTAGAATGAGAGTCCCTAGCCGGAGGCCTCTATAAAAAGAGATCTATCGATTGCATATGACAAATTTCGTAACTTCTGTGGGGCGTAAACTGTAAAAAATACTATTGCACAGCTCAAGGGGACAATTGCCCCCGTTTCTACCCCCTTGGATACAAATATCGTGTTGTGCAATATAACGGAGTCTCTTCATGAGAAAAAAATAATAACTTTCACACTTTTCATAAATATCCCTTACCTTTGCATTAGAAGACAGAACCAAACACTGTTATGATTGATGACTTGATGCCGGTAACCCAGGCAAATTTCTTGTGCACCACCCCATTGCTCATCCAGTGATCGGTAACGCAAAATGATTACAAAGGTCACCTATAGGGTCTTAAACAGAATTTCAACCTCAGATTCGTATTCAGTTTGTAAAATAGTGCTAATACTGATGTGTACAAGGAAATCTATTTTCCAGACAAAAATACCAAAAATTGTAGGTAAGAGATCAGGGTATTTTTTAACCAAAAAAAAAATTTTTGTTTGAAAATTGAAATATAACATAATGAAATTCTTCTATATTTGAAATAACCACAGAAAAAGTCTCAAAATGCTATCTCTCAGCGATATATCCCCCTTAAATACGAAGCGAATTATCACAACATCTTTGAAAAATCTTATCATTCTAATACGTAAATACAAGCCTTAATGAATCTTAAACAGAATTTCAACCCTAGATTCGTATTCAGTTTGTAAAATAGTGCTATTACTGAGGTGTACAAGGAAATCTATTTTCCAGAGAAAAATATCAAAAATTGCAGGTAATAGCTAAGGGTATTTTTTCCCCAAAAAACTTTTTGTTTGAAAATTGAAATAAGACATAATGAAACTTTTCTACACTTGAAAAAATCACAGAAAAAGTCTCAAAATGCTATCTCTCAACGAGAGATACCCATTAGATACGAAGCGAATTATTACAAAATCTTTCAGAAATATATTCATTCTAATACTTAATTACAAGCCGTAAAAAATCTTAAACAAAATTTCAACCTCAGATTCGTATTCAGTTTGTAAAATAGTCCTTATACTGAGGTGTAGAGGGAAATCTATTTTCGTTAAAAAAAAAACAACAGAAATTGCATGTTCAGGGTATTTTTTACCCAACAATACTTTTTGTTTGAAAATTGAAATATAACATCATGAAACTCTTCTACACTAGAAATAATCACAGAAAAAGTCTCAAAATGCTATCTCTCAACGATAGATACCCCTTAAATACGAAGCGAATTATAACAAAATCTTTGAAAAATCTTATCATTCTAATACGTAAATACAAGCCTTAATGAATCTTAAACAGATTTTCAACCCCAGATTCCTATTCAGTTTGTAAAATAGTGCTAACACTGATGTATACAAGGAAATCTATTTTCCAGAGAAAAATACCAAAAAATTGCAGGTAATAGATCAGGGTATTTTTTACCCAAAAAAAAACTTATTGTCTCAAAATTGAAATAAAACATACTGAAACTCTTCTATATTTGAAATAATCAGAGAAAAAGTCTCAAAATGATATCTCTCAACGATATATCCCCCTTAAATAAGAAGCGAATTATCACAAAATCTTTGAAAAATCTTATCATACTAATACGTAAATACAAGACTTAATGAATCTTAAACAGAATTTCAACCCCAGATTCATATTCAGTTTTTAAAATAGTGCTGATAGTGAGGTGTAAAAGGAAATCTATGTTCCAGAGAAAAACACCAAAAATTGCAGGTAATAGCTCAGGGTATTTTTAATCCAAAAATACTTTTTGTTTGAAAATTGAAATAAAATGTAATGAAACTCTTCTACACTTGAAATAATCACAAAAAAGGTCTCAAAATGCTATCTCTCATCGAGAGATACCCAGTAAATACGAAACGAATTGATACGAGAGCTTTCAGAAATATAATCATTGTAATACTTAATTACAAGCCGTAATAAATCTTAAACAGAATTTCAACCTCAGATTCGTATTCAGTGTGTAAAATAGTCCTTACACTGAGGTGTAGAGGGAAATCTATTTTCATGAAAAAATACCAAAAATTGCAGGTAATAGTTCAGGGTATTTTTTACCCAAAAATACTTTTTCTTTGAAAACTGAAACATACCATAATGAAACTCTTCTATTCTTGAAATAATCAGGGAAAAGTCTCAAAATGCTTTTACTTATTTTCCTTATCAAACCCCTGATAGACAGAACCTGGCATTCTCATGCATTACCAAACCTCATTCAAGCTGCCTGATAAATAAAGAGAAAATTTTCTTTACATGTCAGTTCCTCTCTTTCATACACTATATAAGTTTAAAGAGAATATTTTTCTCAGCTAGGTTCACCTTCATGGAAACAAAAAAAATCCTCATTTAAACCACTCTGAAATCTTTCATTACTTGATCTATCTCCTAAAATCAAAATTTCATTCCATTCAAAATCTATCCATTGCTTTACACTTTTACTATGCCTCTTTGCCATACTGAAATGCCATATGTGCATAAATATAAACATGCTTATATTCAACCACTATACACTATGTACACAATATTATGCTGCAGACATAATTTTTCAGTCAAATAGACCTATAAAATATGACAAACCAAATATGTTACCTTCAGCATGAAGATTTCTATTCTATCACTTTAAACAAAATACAAATCAAACCTCAAATTGTACATCCCAAAATCATACAAAGACACTATCTTTCTGATGGGGGTTAAGCAATGGGATCCAAACATTGTTTCAATTGTTCCACATTCCAAGAAAAAACTTACCTATCTGGATGTTCTTCATTTATGAGATGTCTAGCCGTTTCACCAAGTTGTCTTATTGTTTCAGCATAGTCAGCCACAGCACTTTCTAAGCTCTGGTGTTTCTTCATTAGATTCTGGGCAGAAAGTTCATCTTTACCCCGGTCTTCTACCATCATGTACAATTCTTGCTCACTCATCCATACTTCTGCCTCACTCGCATCAAAAAGATATTGTTGAGCCTTCTCTGAAACTAACAGTTTGGATCGTCGATATTCGAGGGCATCTTTCAATTTTGCCCAGTGGTCAAGCAAGTCCTCTAACAACTTATGGAATTCATCTGCAGCTTCATGCCCTTCTTCAATAAGTTTTCTACCATTTTCACATACTAAATTAATGCGTGGTTCATGGTTATCAATCTCTGTGCTTAAACTCTGGAGTTTCTTCTTCAGCATGTGAACAGTGAAAAGTGAATTACCGTATTCTGTGCTGGTGGCCTGGGGCATCTTCTCAAGGATCCAGAGCTTCTCATCTTCCACATCCCTTCTGAACTGGAATGCTTCCTTCTTTTTACCTAAAGCCCTGTTGCGATCCACTAGAGGACCCTTGAGTGACTCAAATTTGGACTCTACTTTTGCCTTCATTACTTTAATTTCTTCTGTCTTCTCTGGCGTCATACGCTGCAGGTAATCAGCTTGACTCTCTAACTGTTCAACTTGTTTAGCTTTAACAGCCATTTGTGTCTCAATCATTTGTTGTTTCTGCATGAGAATATTTACAGAAGTGAGATCCATACCTGTATCTCCCCCTTCAATTTGTTTTTCCAAGTCTGTCATCCAAGTGTCAATATCATCACAAGTTTGCTCATACAGCACTTGCCGGTTAGCATCAAAGAGACGTTCCCCTTTTTCTTTTGTAGTGGTTTCTAGAGCATCAAAGTGTTGGTTCAGTTCAGTAATCTTTGGTCCAATCATCTCTGCCATCTCTGGCTTTTCTTTAACCAACTCCTCCCCAGCCTGCTGTACTCGTATTAGCCTATCTTTATTACTAGCAATCTCTGCCTCAAAGGCCTGATGCCGAGTCCACTTACTGTGCACAGTCTTTGCTGACCGATAGCTCTCATCTTGAGCAATTATATGTTTCTCCTGCACCCAATCATTCAGTTCTTCACAATCTTGAAGAAACTGATGCACTTGCAACTGATCCCTAAGACGTTCCATCTGCTCCATTGCTCGATCTCTGTTCTGTTGACGACGCTCTTCAATATTTTCTGCCTTCTTCTGGATTTTGTCAGCAGCAAAATGTTCATCATCCAAAAGCCTCTGTGCAAACTGACAAATTCCATTAATCTTTTCATCATTAGCTTCCATGGTAGTAAGGAATGCTTCATGCCTCTTGATAAGGTTCTCTGCTTGTTCCAAGTTCGTGGGAGTTTCATCTTTACTGAGGTAGTGCTCCTGCTGACTAAGGAGCACTTCACCCTGCTTGGCATCACGTAAGAACATTTGCAAATTCAAAGACTGGGACAAAAGCTGTTGCCTGTTCTCCCACATCTGGTGTAATTCTGCCCAGCCATCCTTGAGCGCTTTCAATCGTTCTCTTAAGAACATGTACTGTGCATCATCTGCTGGAGTAACATCTTCAGCAGTTATGCGTTCACCATACTCCATCATCTTAGTATAGTCCTCTGTGTAGTTGTCAATCTCCTCTCGGATAGACTGGTGCTGACTAAGAAGTTTTTCTGCCTCAGCAAGATTTGATGGAATATCTTCTGAGGCCACATCAGTCATAGTTTTGGTCAGCCATAATTGGAAGTGATCTAAATCACGCAAGAAGCGATGAAGATCACCAGCCTCCTCCAGTTTTGCATCACGTTCCTTCAACAGCTGAGTGAGCTGATCCCATACAGCACGAATCTGCTCAATACGTTCACGAATAAGCTCAGCTTCTTCTGGATGATCTTGGCTTATCTTATCAGCTTCTCTCTCTAAAGCATCCAACTTAGCCTGAATGGCTGCTAAGTCACGTTCCATACCGGAGAGGCGACGCTGAAGAGTCATGATACCACTAAGATCTGTACCTAAATCAGCAGTCTCCATCAATACTCTCTTCTTATCCTCAATCCAAAGAACTGTTTCTCTGCATTCAATGTGGAATGTCTGAACACCATGAGCTGAATTAAGTTCTTCACGTTTACCCTCTGCCTTCTCTCGAAGTTCTGCCCAGCGTTGATTCAACTGATTCTGGCGGGCTACAATATCCTCTGAATTAGGATGCTCCACATGCAACAACTGGCGAGCTAGCTGATTTACTACTGCAACACGACTGGCATTGGCATACATTTCCTGTTCAAATCCTTCATATCTGTGTTTCATGATTTCACAGTCTTCAATGTCCTTTGCAGGAACCATAGTCTCTAGCATGCGCTCCTTCTCTCCTATCCACTGTTCTACACCATCTGCCTCAGTAAACAGCTTATACAAGGATAAGGCATCAAGAAGTCTCTGCTTTCGCATCTTTGCCAATTCTAAGAGCTCTTTATATCGTCTATCAATGGATGCTAATCTTTCAACCACATCCGGAGATTCCCTATCAATCTCATTCAGTTCTGATGCTTGTTGATGGAGTGCTTCGATTGTAGTGGCATAATTTTTCAGCTCCTCTGTTACATCCTTGTGTTTCTTGAGAAGAGATTGCACAGTGGCCTCATCTCTGCCAGTATCCTCGCTGGAAACCAATCGAAGAATATCCAGCATCCATGTGTCTACATCATCAGCTTCTGTATAGAACTGATGCAGGTCCACTGCATCAGTCAGCCTTTTCTTTCGAGCTGCAGACCTCTCCTTGAGGCTGTTCCACATACCCAAAATTTCATCAATTCTTTCCTGAATCTTGTCTGAACCAAAGTGCTGTTGGGCAATGAGCTCTTCTCCACTTTTGACAACAGCCATTATCTGAGGCTCATGAGAAAGAAGTTCTTCTTCTACTGTCTTGTGCTTTGTCAAGAGTAAATTAACAGTGATAAGGTCATGCCCTATGTCTGATGTAGAGAGAATCTGTTCCTTCTCCTTGATCCAGTTCTCCTCCTCTGCCATATCCCAGTAAAACTGCCATAATTTCCGAGATTCTTCCAGACGTAACCGACGTTCCACTGCAAGCTTAACTAGTTCACCATAAGCATCTTCTAGCTGCTGTACACGTTCTAGAACAATGGATGGGTCACATGGTCGATAACCCTCCACTTGCTCATCATCAAGGAACCTCTGAGAATGCTCAATTACAGTCTTAACACGCTCACCTAACACATTGATGTCTGCTTCCAGTAGAGAGTGTTTCTGCAGCAAGTCCTCTACACCCATCAGGTGTTTTCCATAATCTTCACTCAACAGTCGCACCTTCATATCCTCCATGGAATCTAAAATGTATATCATTTCTTGGAAGTTCTGCTGCAACTGTAAAGAAAGTTCAAGTCTCATACGGCGAAGACGCAAAAGTTCTAGCAGGTAGTTCCACAAACGTAATACATTATCCTTTCTTGCATTAATACGTTCAATATCATGATAGCGTTCTGTCTCTAATTCTTGTGCCACTGCAACAACTGCCTGTACACGTTCCTCATAAGCAAAGATGTCTGTCTCAATGGCTTCATGTTTCTTTGCTGCTGCTTCCACAGCCGCCAGATCAAAACCAAAGTTATCTTGAGAAACAAGACGCTGGTTTTCAGACAACCAAGTTTCTCGCATCCCAGCCTTGCGGTTGAACCTTGCAGCCAGTTGCTCCAGCTTTTCTTGGCGGATAAGCTCTTCACGTAACGCTAATTCCCGCTCATGTTCTGCTTTCTCCAGACGTTCCCAGGCCTTGTTGATGTCACTAATCATCTTCCCTTCCTTTGGAAGATATGGTTTCTGGTTGTTAGCTCTCATCTTGGATTGTAAAGTAAAAAGCAGCACTTCAAGATTTCCTTTTTCAACAAACTTTGGTGGTTTTTCTACAGTGCGGTAAGTATTGAATTGTGTAAGCTGTGTTTGCACTCCTGTCAAGGAGTTTGCAAAAGCCCTATCATTAAGAGACTCAATGGTAGTCTCAATCCACTTGAGAAGGTCTGAAGTCAAACTTTCATATTCCTTGATCATTCGGTCATTCTCCATTGCAATACCAACCACCTTGCCAATACGCTTGCCTTGAACTGTCTCCTGTTTCAATTTAGAGAAGTAGTGGTAATAGGTGACAACATAGGTAATAATGGACTTCTCATCTGGTTGTTCTACAAATATGTCTTCAGCATCAAGAAGTTTTGTGAGTCCCAGCTTGTTTTCAGCCACATTAAAGGCATTGTTCAGATTGTAAATGGCATTTGAACGAGACAATTTTTCATATTGCACCAAATCTGGCCGATGCTTGTGAATGATAGCATTGAATGCTAATCCATCCCTCCATGAGGTTGTGAAATTTCTAATGTTTACATTGTGGTAACCAGCAGTCTTCATCTGACACCAAAGAAGAAGAGCATCCTTGGCACTCTTTGTCTCTTGATTTTCAGTTTCTTCAATGGTAATGTCTTGAATTTGGAAGCGAAGGATGATGGTCCAGATGAGACCAAGAGTAAGACGTGCATTGCCATCCACAATGTCGTGTGAGCCCATGTTCTCCAAATGGACACGCTGATCACGCAGAAATTGTAAGGCTTTGTCCACATTCTCCAAGCAGTGAATTCGCATCTTTCCCTTCGTTGGCCTTGGCTGTGGATGAGAAGAGAGAAAAGAAAATTTGTCGTATATCAAAGCTACTAACTAAGCCCAGAAACAAAAATTTTCCTGATTTATAAAAACTTTTCTGAGCCTACACTGAGAAATATGTACTTGGGCTTGCATGTCTTGTCTAGATATTAAATCATTAAAAAAAATGGCAAACTTATCTCCCACCCACCTCTCACACACAAACAAACAACTTGCCACTGGTTGTTAGCAATTTATTTACAACAGGAATAAAGATCTGCCAAGCTGCCTATAATCATTAACAAACAATGACACCACTTAGGTATCACTTTTCATCCAGAGAAACTTATATGAAAACAAAAGGGAGAAAGGGTAAAGTAGGACAACAATGCTTACCTTTGTACCGCCTGTTTGTGCTTAAAGATCAAAACCAATTTTTTTAGCTTAACCATGAGCAAGATTTACCTGTTTCATCTTATGACAGTTAACCTACATAATCAGTGTCAGTCCCAGAAATTTTCTTTGATACATGTAAGCTGCCCTCTGCCTGTAGCCTGTTAAGGGTGAGGCAATAAAGGCTAAGAATCTTAGCAGCAGTGGAGTTCACTAGCTATGGAGACTGTATTGCTGTAGCAAACCCACTGAGGAAGTTCCAGGAGAGAACAGGTGCCAGAGATATAGAAAGAATATATAGACTTTACTATTTCTCAATTATCAGGAGAACTCAGCACATGGTCCTATTGTTCAAAATTACTTTATTGACATATAAACCATCAGTCATTCAAAAAAGGTTGGTGTAACAGAGGATTACTTTCACTAAAGATTAAAGAAAACTTAGGAAAAAAATAAACCTTACAACATGAACATACAAACTATGGCCTGTACTAATGTGACTGCATATAATATAGCTATCTTGAGAAACAGTTAAACACTGATACTGTAAAGCAGATAGTTACAAAACAAACAATTTTCAAATCTGATACGAGGACAGTTGCAATCTCCCTTGAGGACATAAATGCACATTCATAGAGTACACATACATTAAATATTTGGAAAAGGAAACATCATTCAATTAGCCCTATTCATGTCCTCTGAATTAAGAGAAAATCCTTAAAATTCTTAATGATATATACTTAGATTTATTAATAAATCTTAACAGCTTTCACAAAGTACAAAAAGATACTAAGTTGTTCTGTCACAAGCAATATTCACTTTAACCCTCCTGCCTGAAATTACCAAACCCAAATGAGATACTGTTGTACAATCTATGTTTAAGATACCCATTTACATTTCTGAACTACAGCTTATGGGTATGTGAGAGGAATTTCTCTCACTATAACATATGTATCTCACATATCAATCCACTCTGAAAATTATTCTTACTGAACATTGGCACTTTTACCATCCTGCCCTGGGAAACCCTTACCTGGGGCTCCCACAGTGCTCAGGAAGCTGGCCACATCCACTGGGAAGGGATACATGTCAAGAAGTGTGGTTAGACTGTCTGGGAGTCTTTGTGCACAGGGCATTTCTTTCTTTCTTTATGTGAGCTGAGACGGCACGGGCAGCTGAGGCCCTAATCAAGGCCATCCCATTAACGCTATATATATATA
>JAUUDW010000001.1:513264-535964 GCA_032361385.1 Panulirus guttatus
ATGGCATCATTCGCCCACATCCACCCTCCAGCTATCATGTACAATGTACTGAAACCAGAGCCACTTATCCAAAATCTAGCCACACAGAATTTTCCTGACCACTTCACATGCCCTGGTTCAGCCCAAAGACAGCACATTGTCCCCTGTAAACTACATTACTCCAGTTTGCCCTATCCCTTACATGCCTTACACCCTCCTTCATGTTCAGGCATCAAGCCTTCAAAGTATCTTTCACTTCTTTCTTCCACCTCCTCCTTGGTTTTCCCCTTTTACTTGCTCCCTCCACTTCTGAAATGTATACCTCTTACTCATCCTTTCCTAACTCATCATCTCCAAATTTCCAAAAACACACCACAACCTCTTCAGCTCTTATGCATACTCCTCTTCCTACCACAACCTCTTTCCAACCCTCTCATTTCTTATTCATCAAACTTTTCTTACACCAAATATCGATCTTAAAAAATTTCACTTCCAATTCATTCACCCAATCCCTTATATTTTTGTCTTGAGGTCCATGCTTCACATCCATATAGCACTGATGGGACTATTACATAATCAAACATATCCATCTTTGCACCAAAACCTTTGATGCCTCATCCACTTTATGGTTTGCTTTAGCTTTCCTGACTCCATTTGCTACCACATCCACTTCAAGGAATCTACATAACTCCACTTTCTCCAAGTTCTCCCCATTCAAACTCACTCTCCAAACAACCACTGTTTTTGAAGTATAATAACTGTGATTTTATTCACATTTACTTTCAACCTTCTCCTGTTGCACACTCTACCACACTCAGAAACCAGCTTCTGCAGTTTCTAACTTGAGTACTGTGTCATCAACAAACAACAACTGACTTACCTCCCAAGCACCCCCACCCCAACTGCATACCTGCTTCTCTCTCCAAGACCCTTGCATTCAGCTCCCTTACCACCCTAATTAAAAACAGGTTTAACAGCTGTGGTGACACAGACACATACCCCTGCCACAAACCTATCTTCACCTGGAACCACTCTCTCTTCTCTACACTTTTTCACACGTTTTCTATACACACTATTATATATATATATATTTTATTATTTACTATACTTGATCGCTGTCTCCCAGAACCAATTTCTATGAAAGGATCCTATTACTACCCACGGCCTTTTAAAAGGCTGTGCTATTCCAGGAGCAGGGAAATGTAGACTTCTTTGGAATGTGAAGTTCTCTGATGAGATTGTACTCCCCATGAAGGTTTTAACAACTAACCTACCTTTATAAATATATCAGGGATGATTAAGCACCACATATAGTTTTATCATGTTACAAAATGATTACCAGGCTTTTTGCTACTAAAATAATCATTAAGGATTGCTCAGGGCACTCTTAACTCATAATTAGACCATTTGCTAGTGCTGGTGTGTCTTTACCCTATAACAATTGAGGAAACTTTGTATGATGTGTTTGCAGACCCCCTTTTATCTTTGCCAGTATTAGGCTAATATTACTGATCACACCACCTTCTGAAGGAGCTAATGACCAGATTCACTAGTACTGATGACCAGTAATGGCAACTGAGGCATTTCTGCAAATTCAGACGGAGACACATTTTATTGAATTCATAAAGTGTATGTATCTTTCCTTAATAAATAAGTACGTAGTATGTCAGAGTATTTCTAATCATCTTTAGGAATAGGAGAATATCACTCTATAAGGATTATACAAAATGGTGTTTGTAATCAGCATATTTTTCTTTTTTCTTTGGAGAAAAATTGAAAATAAAAAGGTAAATTTCTTCTATCAGCCAATGAATAACTCCAAAAGGGTATCATACAGAATAATCCCAATAGCTTGTTTTGTTGCCAAGGTCCTTTGGCCATGACTGCCACCTAACCATGATAACCTTAATCCAAAAAACAGTGGAAGGTATTATAATGTATATGGCTGATACAGAGGGGGGAAAGTAACTTTTCTCATGAAGCATTGTCTTGTGGAAATTCTTTGCGGTATATTTCTAATTATAAATTCTTGGTAATATCTGCAACTTTCTAATAAACCTATGCTTTTCCTTTCTCTTCCCTACTTGTTTAGCAACTGTATTCCAAAGTCTATATAGAAGAAACCTTTGCATTCACCAATTGTGCAGGTATGTTGCAATATCTATCTCTGTATGTGTGTGTGTGATCTTGCGAGAAAGATTTTTCTTCCACCCATATCTCCAAACTGTGCTGAACAAAATGCATATCATTTCAAAATATGATGACACTCATAAGTGATCATCTTTATTTTAAACTAATCTGAATATTAATCATATTATCTATTTTACAGTGTTAATTACCATGACAGAGCCAAACTTGTGGCCTAACCTGCTGGAATGTAGTGCCACAGATGACCAGCACTGTACAGGTATCCCAATCTTTTCTGCCTTATGGACATGAGAATGACTTGGAAGAACTTTTTAAGTTCCTACCTTTGCGTATTCTCGTAACACTTTCTATCCACATCCTACAAGCTCTTTCCTAATATAGAGCAAAGCAGCTCATACAAAACCCTCCCGCATCTAGCCCATGTCTTTATTAATACACAGTTTCCTTTAGAGCTTCTTATTCTCTTCATATTTGCTCATCCCCTCACTTTTAGTTCTTCAGTTACTGAGTTAACTATCCAAGTAGATCATTAGTCATTTTTCAACTCATTGCATAACTTAATATCCTTGTATTCTTTCTACTCATAAGAAAAGACCATAGCATACTACCAGCTATCATATATATCAATTGGTACAGCATATGTACACACCCTCTCATGTTAAAAATTGTGCAACTGTTTGGCGTGCTCTTTCTACTCATACTTTCTATCCATGATCTCTAGGTGGTGTTCATATATATATAAAAATCATAATCCTTCTGAATTTTATGTTCATGTAGATGAGCTCAACTGTTAGACTTTCCTCATGAATGCTGCAGTCTTTTAAGTGGCTTCACACTCGTATGTTTCTTCTTTTAGTTTCTGTGACAAATACTGAACAAGTTCTTGTAGTTATTATGCTAGTTATCTGATGCTAATTAAGCCATTGTCAACAGTATCCATTACTTTCTTTCCCTGTACAACTTTTGTTAATCCCTCTACCCACTTTTTCTTGCAAAATAATTCAACCCTGACTATACCTTACCTTACCTTTCTATTCGAGGATCTCCTTCTAAGGGGTCCCTGCATCATTCCAGAAGTTAGGCACATCCACTACGTAAGGCCACAGGTCAAGAAGTGCAGCAATTTTGGAGCAGAAGTTAAGACCAAGTTGGAGAAAGGGGGTTATTTGTGCATGTTCAGTCACTACACTAAATTTTGTCAGTGTTGTAGTTGCTGGAGGCAGGAGGATCTGCAAGTACAGGTTGCTTAAGTCTGAGGCAGGTTAAGTTTTCATTTCTGCATTCAGGTTGGCAGTTGGTTATGTACAAGTCTGGGTGAGAGATGTCATGTGCTGTTGCACAGAAATGGGCTCCAAGCATGCTGAGATGGTAGTGTATCAGATGTACATTCGTATTACTGTGCAGGTGCTAAATGTCTGTGGTTGCTAAACATTTGGTGATTGTTTTGAATGCTTTGTTTTCAGTTGTTTGTAATTTTACACATTTACTTTTAAAAGGGTGGATAACCAGGTTGGTGAAGGGTACTTCTAGATGGAGTGAATGATTTTTTGTAGATGCAGAGGGAATTATTTTTCTTGTCCAAAGCTGGTACCATTAAGTGTTTTGAAGGCATAAAATATGTATATTGCTGAAGCTTTGATGTCTGCTGTGTGGAGTGAATATCACGTGTGTCATATATAAGGCCTTTTGTGGTTGGAGTTTTACTGAATGGGAATAGTTGATCATTCAGAGTTATGGAAGGATGCAATTTCAATTGAGTCAGTCAGAGGTTAAGAGAGTGATGGATATCTACAGGTATGAATGCAGTCATCCTGTTTTGAGAGAGCCAATATTCTGACTGTAATGCAGTGTTGCATGTTTATTGTTGCTCTATAGTCAGGGTGCAATACTTTAATTGTGAGGTTAACTTCTTATGACTGGATTTTCACAATGTGGCTTATAGGGAGTGAAGGGAGTGTCATATATGAAGAGATTGATGAGGTTCAGAGAAAGAATTGTTCCTTGAAGGACTCTACTGCAGTGGCCAGGATTTTGAAAGGGAAGCCTTTGTGTAATGCACTGAAACCACAGCTTCCAGTCCAAATCCAGGCCCCACAGACCTTTCCATGATTTACCCCAGCACTTCACATCTCATGATTCAGTCCACTGACAGCACATTGACCCCAGTATGCCACATCATTCCAAATCACTCTATCCTATGCACGTCTTTCATCCTCCTGTGTGTTCAGGCTGTGATTGCTCAAAATTTTATTCAATCCATCCTTCCATCGCCAATCTGGTCTTTCCATTCTCCTTGTTCCCTCCACTTCTGACACATAAATCCTCTTTGTCAACCTTACTTCTCACTCTCTCTATACTTCCATACCATTTCAGCACAAGATCTTCTTCTCACTCTCACATCTCTCTTACCCTTTCATTACTTATTCAATCTACATTCTGTCTAACTACTTCTCTTGACTTTGTGAAGCAGCATTAGAAACATTCAAACAATGACCTCAATTGCCTACATTCGTTTTCAAGTGTTCTTTATTGTGTACTGAAACCAGGCTCTACTATCCACAACCAAGCCTCACATTCTGTTCCATGACTTACAAAAGTGAATATAACAAACAACCTAAATAACAACTGTGAACATTATCATGTTCAAAACAAACCAGCAAATACTCATTTGTTTTTGTTAGTGGTGATCTCACTACCATTAACAAGCATCAAGGAAATAAGTGATTGCTCCTCACTGAAATTTTACACATAACATATTGATATGCTCAACTAATACATGTGGAATTTACTTAATGGGTGAATAAGTGTTAAGGATAACGATCACTATCATTAATGTTATCATCTAATGTTCACAAGCAATTAAAGCAGGAAGGCCAGCTTTTAAATATGAAGCTTTTCATAACAAAAATCATCTCCTGATCCATAACATTTAAACTTCTAAAAGTATTCTGTATCTCATAAATCTCTTCTTAAATGAAAATGATTTACCAGAAATTAAAAGAACAAAAGATACAAACAGTTTTTGTTGCTTAATGCTAATGTCCTTTTCATTCTCTCATAATTCACTGTAAGAACATTATTCTTAACCCACAGTTTGAAGTTGCTGAAAGCTGTGACTAAATGGCAGGAGATGAATGGAAAAGAAGAAAAATGTGTTAAGTAGCTCACTAATAGTATATATATTCTGTTGCCTATCAAAATTCTGAAAAGAATATCAGATACACTAGACTTCATATTAAAAAGGATGTTTTTTAAGATAAGAACTTAAACAGTAAATCATCAAGTATCATGCATTTTCATAATTTCAAGAAACTGAATCACAGATAATCAGAGGATTAATTCCATTCATTCCTAAGGTTTCTGTGCATCCTTAGCTTCAAATTTTCACCTTCACTTCTGAGTTTCTATGTTGGTTATGCTTTATTAACCATTTTGCTGTAAAACCAAGGAATATCCTGAGATACCAACTTGCAGTCATCTGCAATGTTGTGGTTTTCCCAACAGTTTTCAAAAAACAAAGTGAAACTCCAAAAGTGAAGCAGTTCGTTGACCCTTCCTCAGTCAGGAAATGGCACCAGCTAGTGGTTTCAAGAAACTTCACATATAAACAATAACTTATTCAGCAGACAGCCACCACCCACTTAAGTGATTCATTTAATATTTTTCTCTTTTTACTTTGTTTATAACATTATTCATGTTCTGCATGGACATTATGTTAATATGTGTTGGGTAAGTGTGTACTACGTATTATGATGCATAAACAATTATAATATGAAATGCTTTTAATGTGTATTTATAAGCCAGCAACACTGAGCTACTTTGCGTCCCTTTGAATCCAGCGTTATCATTCTTTTGCATCCTTATGAGTTCATGTTACGTATCAAAATGCATAAATATAGATAAATATATATATAATCATAACAAACAATGTTTTTGACAAGAGATCACGAGTTGGCAACGACATGCTATTATTGTCCCTTTAAATGTGAATATTTATTATCTCATACCATTTACAATTCCTTGATTATTTCGAGTGTAAAATACGAGGTCTGTTGCTCTTGAGGAATATCATGCCTTCCTGCAGGATAAATGTTTGTGTGATTAGAATGGAGTTGAGTACTGTGTGATTACCTAGCTGTGATTATTCATTAGTGCAAATGGGAAGAAAGTTTTATATTTGTGTTTGTGACCCTAACTTGTGTGTGTGTGTGTGTGTAATTAGCTATTTGTACTGGTCGGGGAGTTTTACACTCATGGGGCCCCATCTCTTGAACATGCTCTATTGTGAGTATGCTTGTGTGAGCCATAAGGAGGTAAAAGAGTTTGTGATGTATGTAATGGTGCCACCAGGAGTGGAACTGAAATGCAGCATGTAGTGGTCCTGTCAAGTTTAATGTACGAAGAAGAGGAGGCATAAGGTAATTCTTAGTTGTGTTTATGCCATCCACTGTCTCTTGGAGACAAATTCATCACCAAAATGAAACCTGTCACTGAGACACACCATATCTCGCACATACCTGAAAGAGTTGACCAATCAGAGGGCTATCACTGCAAGGTTTTATTTAAGAACAACTGTGTGACTCAGCAGTGCCTGAGCAGTATACCTTCACAATGACATGTACTGTTAACATGATCTGTTTAGCATTTTTGCCCATAAGTTTAAATGTTAATACACAAAAATGTGTGCATAACCTCACACAGAATCATGCCACCATATCTAAAGAATAAAACATTCACGTTTCAAGGAAATGTACACTGGTAGATTAATAATAAAGAACAAATGTATCATAAAAAAAGGCATTCACAAATCTAAAAAATATAGACATTCGCACAAAAATGTAGTCCTGGACGCTGCTAGTTCTGAGACACTGATATGTTTATGAAACCCTAAAGCCTGTCTATCACACGCAAACATCCCAACAAGAACGAACAGTATGACAGACAACAATGTGTAATTCCAACTGACCCTCATGTAAGGACCAGTGAAGTCTAAACACGCTAACATTCATCCTAAGATTGTCAAGTACAAAAAATCATATCTTTTGATAAAGCTAGCACTGATCATTACTCCAGTAACAGTCCATCAGTGCTTGAGTTAATGGATTGAGCATTAAATGCATTCACGCACGGTCTGTCTTCTAAAGCTCCTCACTAACACAACTTCACACGCTAGAAAAGCATCATTATTTACTAAAGTTACGGGAACACATGGAAGAAGTTATACACGGAAGTCCTGGGATGATCTAGTATTCCATGATGAGTTCTGCATTTCGGGCCTTTCGCTGGCAACATAGCGAGAGGCAGAACAGCTTTAGGCCACGTCGGAACTTTGGGCTCATGGCAATGTAAATAACAGATTTCCAGCACGAGTTGAGTGCCCCTAGCCAAAACACTGCAAAGTGGAGGAACCTCACATCGATGTGGCGGCCACTGATGTACTCATAGGTCCTCACACCAACGCAAGGTCCCCACGATAGCCAGAAAGCAAGCACCAGCACGAAAGACATGGCGTGGTCAGGATTGGCCAGGTTGGAAGTGAGTGCTGTAACAAACTCCTTATCCTGTCCCACCACGCAAGTTTTGAGCCTGCGCATGGTGTTGAAGATGTAGCCATAGGTGTAGAAGAGTGTGATAAGCGTGGGTCCCAGCACCATGGGAATGAGGGTGATGGCATATGCTATCATGCTGCCCCAGTCTAGCCAGCACACAAAGGCCTCACCATCCCAGTGAGAGGAGCTGTTGAAGCCAAGCAGTGGTGGACAGCACAGCATCATTGAAGTGATCCAAGTGAACACAACCCAGCACTGACACCGTGTCTTGGTCTGTACCGTCTCATACCTGTAACATATAATGAAGTCAACAGAACTCTCTTATCACCTTACAGTGTGAATAATTTGCAAGCCTACTGTGTGGAAATTACTAACAGCTACACCTCAAACATACTATCTAACAGTCACACTCCTACATAAAAAAAGCTCTAAGAATTAAGTTATTTCATGTATTTCTTTTTGACATTCCCAGGCAGTTTTGATCAACCTGTTCAGACGATGACTACAACAGAACTAGACATCAGGAGCAATCTGAAAATGTATATACATGAATATGTGATTATATTAGTGTTTTACTACATAAAATTAAGTCTGCTGATTTCACTTAGCGCCAGCAACAAACGAAGAAAGGCCGTATTTATTATCAAGCTCTCATGTATAATTGCACAGAAACAAAACCTCCCTACCCACAACCAGGGCCCACAGATCTTTCCATGGTTTATTCCGGAAGTTTCAAATGCCAACTCCTGCATACCACATCGTTCCAATTCATTAGATCCCGTGTACACCATTAACCCTCCTGCAAATGAATTCAGGCCCAGATCGCTCAAAATCTTTTTCACTCTCCGTTCTCCTACAACTAAAAACTTTTTTTTTGTCCCCAGGTAACTTTAAGACATCTTATCATCAACCAAATCATTATGAAAGAATTATCAAGACACGATAACGTAAGAAAAGAAGTTGAACACATTTCGGTAACCAGGCCTATCTTCCCCGCACAGCCCCCCTTCGCCCTCCGCCCCAACTACTTTCCCTCTAATGGTCAAGCCAATGTATACCTCGGCATGGCGGTGACAGAACGGAGTATGTGTATCGGTGTTGGGATTTTAAAATTTTATGAACTGTTTGCATCAGATGAGGCGGACTGTCTCCGTGAAACGTAGTGCAGCATGTATTGAAAAATACGCGTTAAATAAAAAAATCATCCGAACAACCGAACTGCGATTTCACCTTTACATATAAACAGCTTCTCTCCGACTTACGTATGATTTACGTTCCTGTTCATGATGCGTAAATCGAAATTTCAGCATGTCTAAGACCATAAACTTTCTCCCCAATACACCATCATCCGGAATAGTTGTGCCTCCCCTCCCCGGTTGTCAGTTCGTTTTCTCTGGTGCTGTGTCGCGCGGACGCCTGTTTCCGATTGCCCTCCTACGCAGCACACGGTATTAAATTTGCGCACCACACTTTACAAACTCGATACCGCAGCGCCTACTCCACCACACTGAGCATTAGAAATATAGGAAAGAAATTACTAATAAAGGAAAAAGAAACAAAGAAATTACTAAACTACATAAAAATCCATATACTTTAATCCTAGTTATGCTCAGATTCACCACTCGCTTCAACATTTTGAAAATAAAAACGAGGCTTAAATCTACTGAACCATCCATGATGGGCCACAAATTGTGTGTTGGAATTGCTACATTTTCCTTTAACGTCTTCGTAAAGACTTCTAGCCTTCGCTTAAATCACACTGAAACAGCAGTACACGATGCTGAATGTGATCTTCCAACCATACAGTAATTTCTCAAGGTCACTGGTAGCACAAGATTGCTTCTTGAATATAACAGCTAATTCTAAAGGTGCCGAACCTTTTACGCCTTTCTTAATGTGCTCACTGTCCTAGACAACTGTGTTCACTGTTGAGGTGGCCAGCCCGAGTTCACGGGAGAAAAAAGTGTTTGTCCTGCACGGCAAAGTTCCATTTCTCGTGTAAGTCACTAACTTTGTGAGGTCCTCCACTCATCAACACTTCCTCATTTTCAAGTCATTACGAATTAGAAGTAAGCGCGCTATTTACACTAAAACTTCTTGAACAATGCGGTGTAACTTCACACAAAACCACACACCGGACAAACCACTGTTTATGCAAGGCGCGCGACTTGGGGAAGAGGCTGCCCGCCCAACGAATCCATCTGCTCCTCTTCCCTCTGCATCTCGAAGTGCATGTGTCTTGCTCTCTCATATCTCTCAAAAGCTGGCTGGCTAGTGTCATCTATATCTGCTCCACAGTACATGTCAGACCTCTTACACACTTTGTAACATTACAGTAAGCCATACTTTTTTTTTCTGCTTTCTCTAGAGTTGATAAGATGAGAGTCAATATGAAATTGATAACAGTATACATGAAAGTAATAGAAGATATGCTAAGTTTGTATGGAGATAAAAAAAAAGTAAGAACATACACGGAAAAAGACTTAAAAAAGTGTAAATGAGTGAGTAATTACCATGAGGGTCAACAGAGGGAGAGAATAACTAAAGTAAATGGAATAGAAATTCGTCACGATTTCGATTAATGCCAATTCTCTAAACTCACCTAAGTGGCTTCCGTATAGCCAGGTAGCGGTCTACACTGATCCACATGAAGGTATAGAGCTGAGCAAACCACAGGGTGGTTTCCAGGTAGCCAGCTAGGCCACACACCGCATCGCCATAAACCCAGCGCTGAACCAGGGCTGGGTACACGCTCAGGGGAACAACCACCACCCCTGCCACCAGGTCAGACACCCCCAAGGACATCAGATAGTACATGATCACATCCTTGGGACCTATAGAAAATGGGAAATGTTAAAAGACGCTTGGGTTTTATGGGCTGTGAGGTCAATTGGACATCATATTGTTAAAACCTCTGGATGAGTTCGTGCTAACAGTCTGTGCATATTGTTTCACTGCCGTCCACAATACAGACTCAAATATAGTGCTCAACATCTGGAAGAACATAATGGGGAAAATGGCCAGGATGAAATGTACTTCAGTGCAACCTCACAGCAGCATTCTCACTTTCTGTATGCCATATCTTAGTTCTATATTCTAAGATTTAGATTTATAGTTGTTATAATGTAACTACCTGAGAAAGAGTTATAAACTGGTAAAGAGAAATCAGAAATGTATATAAATGCTAAAAATTCAAGTAACTATTCACTTATTACAATGGTGCATATTTAAGTCATATTTTTTAATCCTTGAAATAAAGGAAATTTTAATTTCGTGTGCTCCTATATGAACAAGCAACCATATCCCAACACAAGGTAAAGAATGTATACCTTCAGCTCAACCACCTTCCACCTAATAAAGTTCATCCTCATGCATAGTTCCAGTGTGGAGGAGCTGTTTTCATGGAAACAAAAAATAAATGTACAGTGTGTTACATATACACATATAAAACCTGTAGTTTTAATGTGTAAACATTACAAATAATATCAGCAGCAACACAGCTGTTTACATGAAAAAGGATAAATATAACACTAAAAAAAATATAACATACACCTCTCAAAAATTAGTTAGATTCACGCTTCCAAGTTTTCATGAGCCGTCAAAATAAAGGACAATACAGTTCCCATCACATGACTAAACACAAAGTGAGCTCTTAAATTTCCCACAGAACTAAAACCTACCTCCTTCACTGTCACTTATACATCATGACAATTTTCGTATAACCTTTCTGTGGAATGCATGGCAAAAGAATCTGAACCCTACAAATTACTAATAATTTATCTTTGCCATTTTATATCTTTTTGACATTAATTCACTTTACAATTACATCTAATGAAAGCTCTGTTTGGATGTACTGATAACTTGTAAGGACGATAATTCTCCTCACATACAGAAGGGTAGGTGTACGGTGCCGGAGAGTGCAGTTTACCTGGCATGGTTATGAATGTAGCAAGGATGATGATGTTGGAGATGATAATCGCCACACCGATGACAAGAATGACAGCTGCTTGGGCCAGGCTCTCCACCCCGACGTGAGTGCCACCAGCCATCATCACCAGCTCGCCACCACCGTAGCCCGTTCCGTAGCTGCTGCTGCTGCTGCCGTATCCGCCATACCCCCCGCCGTAGCCAAGGAGACGCGGAGACGGCGGCTGCTGTTCCCCCGCGGGAGTCTCCAGCAAGGGGATGGAGCCCAGTTCCACCTCATCTTCAACCGAATCTTCGCCGATGACAGCACCCCCTAGTAAGCTACTGTCTAAGCCTGGAGCACCCACCATATCGCTGGAGTGAGGGATCTCGAGAACCACTCACAGTCAGACGCAGGTGGCGGAGGAGGAGGAGGAGGAGGAGGCGAGATGCCAAAGGGTATAGGCGTGCCTGGCGAGAGGACGTGGGTGTACAAGTGAGGCAGGGAGAACCTCAGTGCCTGCAGGATGCGTATTCATGTGAGCTTGAGTGCCTCTGCAGACTATGGCGCGGCCCTTTTTGAACACGACTCCCGCCAACAACAACAACAACTCACAACTGCAGAGATCCAAGAGAGCAGCAAAAAGACCAAAAAAAGTTTCCCAAAATGAGTGAGTTGTGGAGAAGAATGAGAGGTGACGGAGAGAATGAGCGGAGTGGTGCTTTCAGAGCATAAGTCACATGATGGGCACCACTTATCTGCTGCAGACGAGACTTACAACCGTCTGAGTTCTGTCACAGAGTTTATAAGGTAATAACATTGTTGATCACTGTTATCTCGTCTCGTGGGCGCTGGGTGCAAGCGAGAGCGAGACGACTGTCACTGTAATGCCACGCACTGACTCCTCACACACAGATTGCGTCAGTCTTTCTGAAAGATCTTTTGTGACAGTGGAGAGATGTGTCCTCATTGACATTTCTGAGCTGTTATTAGGAGGTGTCCACCGCATGAGCTGAACCAAGCGTCAGGTAAGGCAAGCTTCACCACCATCACCACCGCCTACCGAACACTCATCATCACACTGGTCACACCACATTATACACGAATGGGAAATTCCAAGAGAAACTCCCTGAGGTAGCAAAAAATCACTAGAAGTCGGTCAAGCGAGAACGTGAGCAACCATTCTTTTTCTTCTAGCCCCGTGAGGCTGGCGCTCTCTGAGGAGGATGAGAGGAGGAGGACGTCGTCGTCGTCGAAGGAGGCAGCATCAGGGAGGAGGAGGAACCGACAGGCGAGACAACTGACGAACGGCCAGATGCAAGGGGCCTGGCCATCACCCAGTGTCGCGACCAGTCAGTCAGTCTGTCACGTTCAGACCCCCCTCACTACGGCTGTTGCTCTGCAGTCTCTCCACTCCCTCGTTCCCATCGCCAGCTCTCGCTACCATCAAGTAATACGATTTTTTTTCCTTTCCTTACGCTCGTTCTCCGGGCACGTCCCGCGGTTTACGCTCGTTCTTCCCCGGTGCTCAAGGTCTTCTGCTCGGAGCGCGGCAGGCCCTCTCGGGCTTCCAGCTGGGTTCTGGTTCCGGTGACATCATATGCCATCCTTGTGCCATCGATCTGCTGCATGCTCACCTCATCCTGGAAGCAAAGACTGGAATGAGTATATCACGTACTTGTTTTTCCTCATCACTGAGGAAATCAGTCATCAAACAGTGCAATAATTCTGCTCAACTCATTCTGAAAGAAGAAAAACTGCACTGGATACATCATGTAATTTCCTTCACTATTTTCAGGCAGAAAAATGACCTATAACACAATACAGTATATAATGAATGGATCTTCAGTCCAATTACTCTGGATCCCAGGCCGTAAACTAGAGAGAAAATATAATCACTCATACCTGTATTCCCTTACTCTATATTTTTCTAACCGAAGTCGTCATCCTTCATGATTTTCACCGTAAACAATGAATTGATACAACTGGTATCACACCTGGGACCATCTCTGTTTCCCACGGCCCAGTTACCCACTAACAGCTGTAGATTCTTGACACTCGCTTTTGCAGATAAACGATGCAACTGCTCGGCCATTGCACACTGCCCTTCACACTTCGTGTTGCCAAAGAGGGGTCAGGCAGGTCGCCTGTTGTATCATGCACTGACGACTAGACCACGCTGCCTGCTCTTCATTGTTTTTTTAAATCTAATTACAACTCACGATGTTGGCAGTTCCCCCTCGTGAAGCTGGGGTGACAACGCCAGCTGATCAGTTTTTTAAACATTTAACTACCACTACAGGGTTGACAGTTTCATGGGTTTTCCATTTCATAACTCTAAAGCCATAGTTTGTTTCGTTTATTTTCATTGGCTGATCACCCGAGGGACGCTGTTATCTTATGAAGTGGAAAGGTTAAATATTTTTGCTTTCTATCAAATCCCTACTTTATTTTACTTCCTCGAGTTTTATCACTTTGTGGCCGGAAACTCGAACAAGTCGTCTCGCTTTATTACCAAAATCCCTTGAGGAGTTCCGACAGCAGTGGGAATTAACGCCATACGATCTTTCTTATTAGCTTTGAAAAGCACGTTAGCTTCTTGCTTCGTATTAGATGATAAGAAACGGTGGCCAGCAGGGCCCGCGGGGTATATATGGTCTGTGGCCAACATTCCTTAAGTGGAGAGAGGTTGAAGACTGATCGGGGGTAGTTTCAGATTGGAGTAGCACAAGACTGGTGGAGAGAGGAGAGAGAGAGCGAGAGAGAGAGAGAGAGAGAGAGAGAGAGAGAGAGAGAACGGAGGAGGAGGAGGAGGAGGAGGAGGAGGTGGCGCAGCGGAGTGCTTGAGCCAATTAGGCAGGCTCGACATCCCCAGCGGCTGGCGAGACAACTTGGCGGCAATTTTCCGAACATCGAGCTCACGAAGAGAGGGTGACTGACAGCTTCGATCTCTTTCCACCCCTTGGCCGGACGGGTCTGACTGGCGGCGCCTCACCCGAACGCTCTTACATTCACATTTTAAACAGCATCATTGGCAAACGCAGGAACACGTTATACCCACAAGCAATACAGCGAAAGTAAACTAAGGTTACGAAGCGCATAAATGCCAGGCATAATCATGACGCGTGAAGCAACGAACGCGACATATGGACGTTCTCCCACCTCTCACTGGTTGCCTCTAGTACTCTTAGATATCTTACTGGTACTCTTCTACCCCTCATAATGTACTTTTCGTGCTCTGCCACTTCTCTCTAATACCTCTGGTACTCTCCTATCTCTCGCCAGTACCTCTGAAACACGTCAGACACACACAGTCTCAATATTCCACTGTACCTCATATTCAACGAGCAAGGCAAGGTTATCGCACAAAGTCTTCCTCTCTGTCTCTGTATCTCTCTCGCACACTGGCACGCAACCAACTACCACGGAAGTAATGCCGTTGTTAACCAGCCTAGGTATCAGGAGGGTTAGCGACGTGCGTGGAGTTGAGCTTGTATTTCAGCGGCTGTCAAGTGTCACTCCTTTGGCCGAGGTTGGCCTTTACTTTCAGCCTCACCCACGCATAACGCCTGGTAACGCGCGACTCACACGACTCGGCCTTTCTTAACACCGCATTTTCCTTCGGTTAACGCTAGAGGTTACTTCAAGTTAGCCCCGCCTTTGGGCAATACTTCGACGTAAGTACTCCCAAGTCCACACACAAACTCTCTCTCTCTCTCTCTCTCTCTTGCATGTGTAGGAAAGGCTATGACGAAATCAAAACCTCCAGTGACAGACGCTGAGGGGAAGGAATCAAGAAGTAATAAACCTACAAGACCACACGTATATCTACTGCTTCAGTGGTTTGAAGGGAGTGGTTCTACGGGTCGTAGCCTCAAAATCCACAGTCTACAATCATACTATACACAGGGCTAAGGTTATACTCCAACAAGCAACAGACCCAACAAGCCACAGTCCAACAAGCAACAGCTTGCAGACCACGTTCTTCCTAGACCGAGTCCGACAAATCGGGATCCTTGACATTCAAGTCAACGTCCTGCCGCCGCCGCCGCCTCTGCCCGGGGCAGATAAGAGGGCCAGCTGCCGCAGATGGTGCCGGGAGCTCCTGGTGTGTGTGTGTGTGTGGACCCGTCATGGCATCCTGGGGACGGAGAGACCGGTCGTCGTCGGTCCTCGGTCCTAACACCAGCTCCTTGCCTTCCATCTCCTCCATTCCTCCCGGTCCTCAGCACTCCGCTCTACCTCCACGAATAGTCCTTTCTTCTTGCGGCTCCTCTAAAAAAGAGAGAGATCCTTAGCCTCCCTCCAGGACGCCTGCCAACCCATCCTACGGTGATCTGTCTCCTGGTAGGATGCACTCAATCAACACCTCGTTCCCCGCGCCATGGTCACCTCACTCGAAGAGCTTTCTTGCCTCACCTTTAGCTACAAGAACGTCTCTTCTTGTATTCTCAGTTTGTATTCTTCATCATCTTCAAGATTCACACCCAACAGGCTTCTACCTGATCGGTGCCTCTGTCCAGAGTGTCCACGTCCAGGATCCGGACGGAGATATATCCCACACTACCGTGTACACCGCCCGTGTCCCTCGTCAACAAGTTATTCCTCTTAATGAATACCGTCCTAAACCATCCTGACCCCTGACCTGCTCCCTGCTCAACATCCTCTTATATAATGTCTCTCAGACTGTGCATCAGGCATTGCAGACCTGCTTCTGTACTGGCAACCGTTTCCCCAATCATCCTCAACGCGTACCGCACGAACAGCTCCTTTCCGGCCTCCAGGGGTGAGCCATGGTTTTCACCCTTAAGCGACCCTACTGCTGTAGAAGACAAGGGGAGGAGGTGGGTGGGAGAAGTGCAGCATATGGTCCACTCATATGCCGTTGAAGCAGGAATGAGGATGCGCTGCTGAGGCGTAGCGACAGCGAGGGAGGTTATTATAACACCTGGAGTTCAGCAACGTTGCATGACGTGGGTCGGGGTGGTTCGTGAAGCTTGCGTGGCGAGACGATGGACCCCTTAAAGAAGGGCGGTTGTACCCCTGAGCACGAGGGCACGACCCTTGGGCATGACGGTATGAACATTGGCTACGAAAACGGGTCCCTTGGGTATGTTGGAATGGCCTCTCTGACCTGCCCTCGGGAGTCAGGTCAAAGGAGACACCGGTAGAAGGATCGTGATGGTAACGTGGAGGTATAAGCGAATGAAGAGTGTCGCGGGAAGTGGCAGGCGCCATGCAGTATTAACGAGCGCGATGCGGATTCATCAGCAGCATAATGAATGGTAGTTAGGGTCCATTAGCAGGCGATCACCACCATCACCACCAGCCATCGCTGCCGCCGCCACCGCCACGTGATTCGATTCGCAGCGATTACTGCCGAGGACTGTGGCGAAGCCCGCCAGGTGGACCTCAAGGCCTTGGCGAAGCCTCTCATGGGATTGTGTGGGCCTCGTGATCCGGCGAAGCCCCTATCATGGTATTGTATGGGCCTCGAGGTCTCGTGGAGCCCCTGTCATGGGATCGAATGAGCCTCGAGGTTTCGCGAAACCCCTATCACGGATCCGGATCGTATGGGCCTCGAGGTCTCGTGATGCCACTTCCATGAGGTGATCACGTGGGCCTCGAGGTCTCGTGAAGCCCCTTCCATGAGGCGGTCATGTGGGCCTCGAGTACTGTCGTGTCCCCGGCGACAGACAGGAAATAGCTTCTCCACGACCCCTGACGACGGTTGGAATACAACGGCCAGTCACGACAGGAATGACGGAGTCGTGAAGACGACCACATGAGCCAGATGGTTGCCTATCGAAACGACAAGTCCGACGGAAACAAAACGCCCGTATAACACACTGAGAGCCGAAAGACGACACCGTCAGACGAAGGACAGAAAGGTTGGGCAAACGACATCTTCAACTGGAAAAACAAGAACGACAGGTGGGAGATGAAACATGGGAAGAACGCGACAGGTGGAAGACAACCGGGCGACGACAACGACACCTTGGAAGATGAAAACGACACGTTGAGGACATCACCAGGAGCCAGGAGACCTGAACTTCCAGAGGCATGGAAATGGGGACCTGTCAAAATCCTTCCCGTGGTTGGTCACGCTGGCCGGGATAATCTTAACAGAAGGGCAACTGTGCCGCTCGCCACGCTCCCCGTATACCACACTGGCAAGACATTAGTTTTTCGTCGAGTGTAATGGGTTTTCCCCACTCTATTAAGAGTATATATGTTGATGTAATCATTGATGATCGTCCATTGACAATCCATCTCGTTCCTGTACCATTGACTGACAGAAATCCGGTAACATCAGTTAATAAATCTAAAATTCTATTTCTTTCTTTTGTCCTGAACTTTTCGGTTAAAAAGTTCGTCAGAGATTAAAATTAACTAACTACTTTTGGTAGTTTACAAGTAAGGTGTCCCAGTGGCACTTATACTTAACAGAATCATAAACTTGATATTCGAGGGTGTAACATGATCGTGTTGCCCTTAGGCCTACCTGACGCACACCAGTTGATTAAAATTAGGGTAAAATTTCAGAAATTATTTCATCTTTTTTTTTCCGATGACCATGACCCTCGCTTGTGACCTTGACCTTCAGCTGCCATAATCACGTGACCAGTCCAGTCATCAGCCGGTGTCACGTGACACACACACACACACACACACACACACATACCTACCAACTGTAATTAGATAAATTACTTCCATAATATCTAAATCACGCTCAACTCATTCTGCCTTTTCACTTCTTATGTTTCTGGAACACACGGTAACGGCTGTTATTCAGTTGTTATCTGAGCAACTCGACTGTTTCTACACCAAGCTCATTCACCGTTAGGTACGGAAGGGATCCGGGCCACGTGCAGGCAAGTTGCAAGGTCCGATCACGACGCTGCGGCCCCCGGGCACGACGGAAGGAGCCCTGGGCATGATGGAGTGGTCGGAGGCCGTGCCTTCCCTCGCCAAGGAGTCCTACCGTACCATCGCATGGATCTGGCTCAACTAGGATGTTCAGACGAAAACACGAAGGATCACATTCACGAGAGTTCCAGGCGACTATGTCTTGATATCACAGAGTAGCTGAATATTTTTCCTCCTGTTTCCAATATAGTCTCAAGCTGTTGTACGTTCCTTATGCGGGTCGCACAGCCACGACCTGCACGCCAGAGTCCACGGACGGACGGACGGACGGGTGAGGAGGGTAAAATGTCAGCTGCTGCCGCTGCAGTGCGACTCGCCACGGCGTACCCCGAGTCGTCAAGGGCACCGACCTGTCCGTCCGGCGGGTCGCGCAGGGCGACACCGTGCGGACGACTTACTCGCCAGCGACGCCCAAGGACACGCCCTTACCCTGCAACACACACGAGGGGAGACAATATAAGAAACGCAGCTGAGGACGACCAATATCAAGATCACACCATAAAAATAAATTCAACTTTAATGCGTGACACACACACACACACACACACACACACACACATGCTAGCCTAAACCAGGTACCCATTTTATCGACCAGCCCCGAAGGATGGATGAACGGATGGGATTAGCTGTGGGGCGAATGCCGCGCCCAGGTTTCGAACCGATGAGGATCCGACCTCAGGCAATGCCCGTGCTGGCTCGAGGTCAGTAAATCCAACAACCGCTATGCCACGGAGGTCCCGAGTGCACTAGCTTCGCCTGCCGTACAGTACATAGTTTCCAGCTCGAGTAAAACGAGGCTGAGTCTATCTAGCGACCCAGTTCACTCAGGCTGCTGCCCATTCTGCCCCCAGGAAGGAGGGAGGGCGCAGCCGGCGATGGGGGTGTGGGGAAGGAGGAGGAGGAGGAGGAGTACCACGCAGCCTCCACCGGTGCCAATTACGAGAGGCACAAGACGTTAAAATCAATTCCACTCGTGGATGTCTCACCTGCCCTCACCCCTGCATTGCACCACCGTCACTTCACGTGGCTGCCTTTACAACTTTACTTGCGACTTTACTCGGTGTGTTTTGGGAACATAACCTCGACTCCCAAGCACCAGTCGTAACGGTAGTCATGAACGTCATCATTGCTTGACGATTACTGTGAAGGGTAAATGCCCTTACCGGTGAGGCAGAATCTCCTCCCAACCTATTGGCCCGTGAAGTGGATCTTCACTTCCCGTGCAATTGCATCAGAGGAACTTTTCAATTAACAACTCTGCTACTCACTCCGTAACATCAGAAAGACGCTAAATACATAGAGGGAAAAATGATAATCTGTTTACGTGAACGGGGTTATGGTTGTGACAAGCCGTCTGACAGGTTTCCAGGTCAGTCAGCCCTCGTGTAAAGCTACACAGTTTGTAAATGCGGAGGAGGATGGAGACAGAACAAATAATGCGGGGAACATAAAAGCGTGGACGAGACAAACTTGTAGGGCGAGAGAATGTCAGAGAGCGTTTCCAACACACCAGATAAAGGTTAGACTGCATTCCCTCACTACTCACCTCTCGTACTGAATGGCGTGCGATACACACATAAAAAAAGTCACAGTTCTTTTTTTAAAGTGGATACGAGAGGGTTAGAAAAGGCGTGAAGGCAAGGTAAAAAAATGGGGGAAGGTGTATTGACTCGCCGGATAGCTTGGTCTTTCCTGAGATTAGAGAGTTAGACTAACAGGAATCCTGACGTGCAGGGTGTGTGAGATGGTTCCAGGCATCACTCTAGCGCTCACTGATAGCGTGAGCTGTTAGTGGCGCGTGCGACAGACGCGCCTCCCCCGTTATGCACGCACAAGTAACTAGATACGCGGTAATAGATGCGTCAGCAAGCACCAGTAGCAGCTCTACTTCATGAGACAAGACTACGAGAGATTAACTCACCAACTGAACTTACGGTACTGATAAGGCGAAGGATAAGCACTTGCAGGGGAACACCAGAAGTGGTTTCATCCAAAAAAAATTGAGGGTTTTCTGTCAAATGACTACGGTAGTGTGTGTGTGTGTGTGTGAGCACTTATGAAGCTGGCGACAGGTACAGAGAACTGCCCCAAATGCGCGAACTGTAACCTGCAACATGTACACCGTAAAAAAAAAAATACAAAAAGTACCGAATGGGGCGAGGTAACTGATGAGACTAGATGCCGACGGTATACAAAGTTTAAAAAGCTGTACGACAGAGAAAGTTCCAGAGATGAGGTACCACGAGAGCGGAACTCCCTCCCCGCATTATGATTCAAGTAAGTAATCACACATAGACACGCAAATAAATCAATTCAACATTAAACACAAACAGGTCACATAAACTTTCTACACTCATACGTACAATCACACACAGAGAAGCTGACACAGATAAAACTATAAACACACATCCACAAACACTCAGACAAGCCCCAAAGAAGAGAAAGAGAGAGAGAGAGAGAGAGAGAGAGAGAGAGAGAGAGAGAGAGAGAGAGAGAGAGAGAGAGAAACACAAACGTAAGATGTAATCGAAATCCTTGACGGGCAGCGGAGTCGCACGAGTCATAGGTTATGGAGCGGCCTATCTGGAGAGCCTATTGTTTGTCAGGTGTCTCTCTCCCTCTCTCCTCCCCCTATCAAGGCTGGGGAGAGAGAGAGAGACAAGGGGTGGACAGGGGAGAAGGAGGAGGAGGAGGCCCCACACCACCACCCCGAGCACAATACCCGAGGATAGGCCTACCGCTCCAGCCAACCAGAACCTACACCGTCCAGGTCGGTAGGTAATGCCTCGCGGGAACCGAACCCCTCCTTCCCCCCCTCCTTTCTCAATCACTCCCGCAGCCCTGCGAGGATCCGTCCACTACAACCACTCGCCTGTCCGTCAAACATCAGTCAACTTTTTTTTCTGTCTCCCCGACAGCTGGTGAGGAACCGTTTTGAGTGAACAGACGATGCTTATGAAACGGTTCTTCGGCAACTAAAATAAATTGCATTACGAACGCATGTACACACAAGACATGAGGTGCACTATGAAACTCGCAACTCGAGTTACCTGATAATTATGAGGTGAGCCTCACGGCCCACGTCCCTCCCTCTTAACACGAGTAGAGACCTCACTTTCCTCCCCTCACTAACCCTCTCTCACTCATACCTCCCTCCTCCCCTCACAGCCGTCGCTAGCCTCCCCCCCCCCCCCCCCATAATGAGGCGGCGTCTTACCCCTTCAACTCTGACGGGGTTTCGTGAATTTCGGTGCGTCGAAATTAATCCGGGAGCACACGATGAGGGAACACGGCGCGAAAACGCGGAGAGATAGCGCGGCCGGTGCCTCCTACCGCGGCCGAGCTGCTTGCAGTAGCCTGATGGCAAAATCAATAGCACTCTGACCTGTAATGGGGCCATTTAAATGCTGAGCCCCGGCTTTACGGATGCCGCGAAAAAAAAAGAAAAAAAAATCCCGCAGATTATGGTAATGCCAGACCTCTCGTGGGTCGTCCGTTGGCGCCCCTTCGTGGTGTTGGTAATGGCATGGGACTAACACAGCGTCCCGGGACCGGTGGTGGCGGTGGTAGGGGACACACCGCAGTGTCCCAGGACCAGCGGTGGTGGACAATGTAAGTTCCCCCCCCCCCCTCCCAACCCGCGCCGTCCCCTGTTCCCACCCCGGGCGTGTGTCCCTCGTCCCCTCCACTCTGGGACAATACAGTCACATCGTACACCAAGCCCGAGCTCCAAACTTTTACCCGACATACCAAAGCCAGTTTACTTTACTGTATTCTGGCCGTAGTTTTTACACGGGGGGGAACACCAGGAGTTCCCACCACCGCAGTTTACGGCACTCAGAGACCACAAATCAGTAAACTGTGGTTTATAGGGGTTTTATCAAATTCCTGTGAAACTAAGTTTACCGTAGAGAGGATTTACGTAATGTACTGTTTCTATGTGAGGTATACCAAGGCTCTGGGATAAAGCGCGTTCAACAGGAGGAGAGTTTACGTGTCGTATACAACCCTGGCTGGCAGTGGCCAACAGGAGGGTTTACGTGAGGTATACTATCCTGGAAGGCAGTGTGACCAGCGGGAAAGTTTACATGAGTTATACCAAGGGGTACTAAGTATGCTGTCCAAGGTTGCAATATGGGCAACACGGGAGTTTTAATGAGGTATACCACCAAAGAACACTAGGTATA